>JAPMOR010099558.1:171350-253307 GCA_026543865.1 Argiope aurantia
CTTAAAAAATTGATTCTTGCCTTTTATGCTTATATTTATTACCCAAGTTTTTAGAAAATATATTCAGTAAGTCTCTGCTACGAATAAAGGAGAACCATGTATGCGTGTATATGTGTTGGCCTATTATATGACAGATCATGAGGCCTCGAGCAATCGAATTTGGCACAGATGTAGTTTGGAGGGTGGAAGTGTTTACTTTGTAGCGATATTTTCTTTCCCTTGATTTTTAAATATTTTAAAAGTTGTGCGTAGTTCTGAATGTTTTTCTATGATAACAAACTGATTTTTCTATGATAACAAATTGATTATGCACAAAACTGATTTTTACATAATATTAAATTTTAAAAATATACCTTTTTAGTAATACAAATTCAATTGCTTCACGGTGTTTTGTTCTAATTAATTTTTAAAAACGTTTTAAAGCTTATGTTACAACATATATTGCCGCATTGAAGAAAGACACTCGAATCTCCATGGCCGAATGGTCATGGCACTGGTCTCGTGATCAAGAGACCTGGGTTCGAATCCCTCTAGAGACATTGCGGTTAATAGTATACGTAAATATTTAATTCCTTGGTTTTATGTTTTCCTTTATTTCATGTTCCAGAAGATACTGGACATTTCTTTAGTTTACCAGACAAGTGTTCTGGACTTTTCTTTACTGACTCCAGAAGAGTATTCTGGAACTTTCTCTGCTTGTATAAAAGCAGAAGATTTGTCAGTTACTGCACTCTGAGTTCAGTTAATAAATTGGTTTAGCTCTACCTCTTGTGTGTGTGTGTGTCATTGAGTTCTATACTAGAGTATCTACGTGACAATATTTTACCATTGTAAAGAAACTCGAATTCTTTTCATTCTTGCCTTCAAATATTTGCTACTGGATTTTATTTTGATGATGAAGGTTTGAAGATGTAGCTTATTCTTCCGTAACGAGTAGATTTCTGTGCAGAGCAAAAACATTTTGTGGTTAACATCTCGAATATTTACAATTAAATTCTAGCATTACAACTGAGCAATGATAATTTTTTTAGAGTTTATCAAGTTTAAACATGTTTTGACAGGAAATCTTTTTCATTTGTTGAAGTGTAATCATTTTCTTTCCAAATCAAAGTTTAAATTTTCGCAATGGGGAATTAGAGACATGCATAAAAATAAAATCTTTATAATCCGTGCATCAGAACGATATAAGACTTCTAAAATAATACTTGTTACCTGCTTATAAAAATATTTAGATTAAAAATGCTTCGCTGGGGAATTCTTTAAGAATAAGCTAAAATATTATATTAAATATTCAAGCAATCCAAGTAAAACAGCTGGTCTCCAAATGCGGTTCGTCAAACCATATTCATGAGAATAACGTTATAAATAACACTGCAGTAATATAGTTTATGGAAATGAGAAAATTTATAAGACAATGCACAGAAATAATCATATTATTGCATAGAGTGGTAAGACTAACAAAGTAATCTTAAAAGAGATACAAGAGAAGTATTTTTGATTGTTTATTATTTAAAAGTATTTTAAGTATAAATGAATGATTTTAAAATAAAAATTAGTGCGGTTCTTCAATGGATTCTGGGACGACCCCATTTCGACGACTCCATCTCCTTAAGGGGTGAGACGCGGAACGCGAGTGCATTTCTGGTATTCCCTTTGACCTTGGATTTCCCCTATTAGATACTAGTAAATGTAAACATCTCCTCCTTTCATCTTTCCTTTCCCCCTATTTTGACGGATTAAACCTACCCTAGAGCATGCGCAGAAGCGCGAAGGGTTTTACAATCCTTTGCTGAGCAGTATATTACATTTAAACTTTAGGTAGATTCCTTCCTCCTTAAATTTTAGGAAGACTACCTATTGCAGTTGTTCACATCATACGACATTGGGAAACTTTCTGATATATCCTTTTACAAACATGCAATGTGGCTTTCCAGCACGGTCACTTGCAGGACCCTTATACGATCAGCTCTGTTGGGTGATGATCGGGTGCCTTGTCAGTAATCTCAGAGTTTGGCTACAAACTTGGCGACCATTTGGCGACAAAATGGATATTACTGGAAACTTCCAGAATTTTAGCAATTGAGCCAATAGGAATCGAGATACGCCTGATTGGTCCATAACCTTCTCTGCTTACCTCTCGTGTCCTCCTCCGCTTACCTACTATAAAAGGCCGGCAGTCTCAAGCTGCAGTCGGTAGGAGTCGTGAAACGAGCCGTTTATTCAATCGTGTAAAGAGTCTACGGCGAATAGTTGGATCAAGCGTTTGCTGAATTAAGCTGTGTGCCGAGTCCTTGTGTTTATTGTGGAAGCAGCATCTAGAGATTTTTGTGCTCCATCACAGTCTGCCATTTCATTCCCTGAGATACCCACATGACCCGGAACCCAACAAAACATGACATTGAAACCTCTATTGTGTAGGAGTCGCAAGGTCAACAAAATTCGAATAGCAGCTGGATGAATCCCATTATGATAATGAGAGAGTGTCTTCAGTGCACTCGTACTGTCAGTGTAGATTATGAATTTACGCTGAGTTGAGAGCGAGATTTTCTGAAGAACACAGAAAATCGCAGTTAACTCAGCTGTAAATATGGAGCAAGTTTTGTGAAGATGATAGCTCAGACGATCGAAAAACGATCCCACAACCGACATGTCCATCCAGTGGAAAGGAAGATAACTAGATTCAGTTGAAAAGGCAAAGATTAAGTATTCATTGTTGACTTCAATCGGTTCTTTTATCCATATACCTTTTCCATAACCGTTCTTTTATCCACAACCTTTTAGAAATAAAATTTTACTTAAATTGTTTGAATTTTGATTGCACAAAATGAATGTACATTTTGTATATGATTAAACTATATGGAATTTTCTACTGTATATCTTGTAATAATTACAATAATCAAAACGTATAAAGTTTTAAAGAATCAAATGATAATATAAATATTTGTTCTTATCATTTTTATTAAGTGTTTGCATAGCCAGTTTTTGAATTATTGATTCATACTGTGCACCTTTCTTTAACTTTCTAAATCATTAGTTTACGCTAAATTATCTTGCATAGTGTGTGCAATAAACACGCCATGAAACGCATCATTCCACGCTCAGCAAAGGATTCATTATTACTCGAGTGACACTGAGCGATTATTTCGAAAGACCGCATTCGTTACACAAAAGTTCTGGAACAATTCTAGAAATTTTTCTTCCTGTCAGTCTGTCTGGTGCCTTAGTAAAGCAGAAACTCAAAGAATTTCGAGTGGTTTTCGCCATTATGACTTTATATCCCGAAAAGAGGTTGTTGCACTTCTGCAGTGATTGAAAAATGATGCTTCTCCTCTTGTATGAAGGGGAGGCAGGTTTTCATAAATTTCTCCTAACTGCCATTGTGTCTTTAAATATTTTTATCATCCAACATAACTTACGAGGATACTTTCCTGGAGATGAATTTAAAACAAATTCACCATAAATTTCTTAAAAATGAAATACCATCGCCTCGAAAACGGTAATTTTAGTTTCACCTCTATCACTTTATTTGACATTTTACTTTGAGGAAAAGGTAGAGTTCCTCAAGACAATGCAAGAAATACAACGAATTATAACTTTCTCATGTATAAAGGTAAAATAATTTGAGCAGGATACAGAAGAAAGATTTACGTTTTATTTGCCCTGTGTGCCATATCCCCACCCCTTTTGGTACAGCCG
Source organism: Argiope aurantia (assembly GCA_026543865.1). Classification (NCBI taxonomy): domain Eukaryota; kingdom Metazoa; phylum Arthropoda; class Arachnida; order Araneae; family Araneidae; genus Argiope; species Argiope aurantia. Next base: position 175,047 of record JAPMOR010099558.1, read on the forward strand.
TGGGATAAAGCGAAAAAAGACGATATTTCGAAACTGGCATTATTTTGAATCTGCCGAGATTTCATCCCATTTAGATGTGAACGGATGACGAAACGTGAACTCGTTCATCTCCTCCCGGCGTCGAATGTGTGAAGGAGCTCCAAAATTATAAGATTCGATGTTGAATGTTAATTTAACTAGAAATTTCAACAATGTTCTCTCTAATCATGGCCAATTTAAATCTTTGAGATAGACATATGGTTTAATTTTGAAAATCGCGGAAGAAATTGATAAAATGCTTTCAATATTCTCAATAATGATATGGTACATTGTCTGGGTCAAAGCTTCTGATAAAAAAAAATATGTTTTTACAATTCCCCGTTTTATTAATCATAATAAATAGTTTTGTCACACTAGGAGGACCGCAGTGGCCTGGTGGTAAAGTGTCGAATACGGAACCGAAGTGTTTCAGTCTCGAAATCGATTCCACCGAATAGCCATCATGTAAACACATTAAATCCGTCTGGAACAAACGCCCTCCTGCTGGTGTGGTGCGGAGGTTTGGAGTGGGAAAGGCTAGCTCCGGTGCCATCCTCGTCATTTGACCGCGATTCAAAATGATGAGGTCCGCCCCTAAATACCCATAGTGCTGCTTTAAAAAGGGACGTGAATATAACTAAACTAAACTTTGTTACACTAGAATTTAAAAATAAAATCCGGTTCAGAATTTTTTTTTAAACTATCCTGAAATCAAAACCGATGAGTTACGAAGCTTTGAATTTCGATTCTTTCTGGCGAATCGACAACCATTTTGAAAAAGTGCCTTGAATTGCTTCTCGGATTTCCCTCGCTATTGAAGCTATTTAAAAATTAAAATGACTAATTGCTGAAATGAAATTTATCTTTAACTATCATATCCTACAGATCTGCGAAATTTGTGACGTAGCAACTTATCTTGCAAATAACCTATATAGGAAATAAATGGATAATGACATTTAAGGAAATGGATTTGAAATTGGGATGGGGGGGAGGGGTTCCATTTGTTTGAATATGGTTGAAACTAAAATAAGCAGGGGTTAAAATTTTCATTGAAAAAAGAGATTGGAAGTGTTTGTCGTATTTCTCCAGAATGTCTTAAAGGAGGCACGTTTCTGAGCTCGTTAAGATCTCACAGTTCCCAAATACTTTCCCTCGAAGGACCTACACCCAATTACACATGCATTCGAAGAATCTATATTTTCATCACATTTACAATCTTTCTGCTTCAGTTCTCGTAAGAATGGATTTTATCGACGACATAAAATTATGATATGCTCAAGTTGCTTTTTTTTGTTGTTTTTTGCACTGAGGATTTGGAACTAATATCTGATAACTTGTTGATAAAAAGTTTTTTTTTTCGCTTTTTTCTTCACATTTAATGAACTACCTTATGTTATAGCAGAAATCTTTTCTAAAAAAATATCTAATAAGAGCACAGAATCTTATAAAAATAGAACTTTGGGAAAACAGTCAAAAAATACTCCTTCCAACTGTTATAAATATTTATGTAACAATTCCTACAGCAGTCATCTTAAGATTTTTTCATATTCGTCGAACAGTAATGATTATGTTTGTCGTCGAGATAATTCCTTTTCTCTCACTCTCTGCAGGATTTTATTATCAATCCAAACTTTTTATACTTCTGTATATTTTTTTTTCGAATCCATAACTACGTCAATCATTCTTCGTAATTTCAAGTATAGTTTAGTTTAGTTAACGTCCCGTTTTCAAAGCAACACTAGAGCTATTTTGGGATGGACCGCGTAATTTGAACCGCTGTCCGATGACGAGGACAAACCTGAGCAGGCACCCCAGTCTCAAAGCTTCCACACCACACCAGCGGGAGGACGTTTGGCCCCGACGGGTTTCACGAGCACCAAGGCCACTTACTTGACGGGTCTTCGGTGGAAGACCCGAAGACCAATTCGGTGGTCTTCGGGTCTCGAACCTGAAACCCTCCGGTTCCGAAGCCGTGAACGTAATACCAGGCCACCGTAGCCTTTATTTCAAGTATCGAGTTTTCTTCATCAGACATTCGAATTACAACTTTAATATATTTTGATAATTAAAAAAAATAATCATCCCGTGAATATTAAATAATGGTGCATTGCAGCATCAAATTTCTTATAGAGAAAAATAATGTGCTCAAATTGAATTTTTTATAAAGAGTGTTCTCAGTTTTGTAACACCTAAATTAGGAACTTCAACAAAAAAAATGAATAAACTAATTAAATCCTTAGTGTTTTCTTATTTCTTTTCATAATTACCATATCCTTTCATTGGCCTCTAAACATATCTAAAAGAATTAGATTAAATTTAAATTAATATCTTTTTATCTTTTTGCACATTTAATAAAGAACACAAGTGGCTGCGTATGGAATTTCGGAAGTCTCTGTATATCAATGCAGTGGGATTATTTTTCATGAAAGATGGCTCTATCAAAATGGGATAATATTATATTTAGAGAAATATAATATTAATAAAAAAAATATAATGGTAAACAAAAAATGATTACTTCAAACCATAGCGCAAATTCTGAATTTTTTTCACTTTAATTTTTTATTTTTATATAAACACTTTGAATGTGGATTCTCTTGTAAATAAAAACACTCTTGTTTCTTTCATTCACAGAGACTGCAAATATATACTATAAGCCAAGTCTAAGCCTAAATGTATTATAAACTATAAATATACTATATATAAGCTATACTATAAGCCAAGGAGCAGCAAATATATATGTTATTTTGCTTTGAAAGCATCTTTTCATGAGAAATAATGCTCGTTGAATTCTTATACCGATGTTGTAAATTTTATGAAATTATAACAAAATAATTTCGCTTGTTTTGACATATGTACTATTTTTTATAAAGAATGAAGCTTTCAAACACAGTTATATAAGTTTCTCCCACAGAAGCTATTTCACTAGCCTTGCTTCCAATTAATTAAAGTTCACATGTTTTTATATACAAAATTAGGATATGACATAAATATGTCGGTTTAATCTATTGCTTAACTAACTAGTACTACCTATTGTTTATTGCTTTACTATACATTATACAAAAAAAGTAGTTTCCACACGGGCCTTTTAACTTTTGTCTTAAAATTCTCGCTTATACATTTTTCATTTATTTTCGATTGAGAAAGACATAAAGCGACATTTTCTTCTTTGAAAATGTGTTCACCCTCCCCCCACCTCCCACCCTGAGAAATAAGGGCAATAATTATTTATTTATTATTATTATTTTGACATCCATTGTACTTTCAAAATATGTGATTTTTCAAACAACAACAAGTTATTTATTTTGACTTCTGCTTGTTCTGTCACAATGAATCATTTATTACACATTGCAGCATTTTCGACAAAAAATTTGGGCTTGAAAGGAGTACGCCATACTCTTTCTCCGAGTTCTCTTATTTTGAAAATGGGAATTTCAGTCATTGTGCTATTAAAATGTTTATTTATTTGACGAATTTTACGCACTAAGACTAAATGTGTGATAGTTAAAATTATTAGTTTTATATTATTAGTATTAGTTTTATATTATTAGTAAAATTATTAATTTTAACTATCACATCAGAGTTGTAAACTTTAACAAAAAATTTACTTCTAAACGTTTCCCCGAATAATGCTTATTTTACAAAAAGACAAAGGGGTTACACAGTATATCTTTGATTACAAAAATTTATTTCGTAAAAATTATTATATTGAGGTGCACATTAATATGGAGCCTCATAAACGGAATATACCAATGATATTGAATTTTTTCTGTCTTTTTTTTAACTAATAGATAAAGCACCATGGAGCAATTACAAAAATTTAAAACAGATCTTTAAAAATAATTTGATTCCAAATATAAAATGGGCAAGATGTAATCAAATCTTAAAATGTATCAAAATCAGTTGCATACAGAAAGAACAAAACATTGCTTATTTAACTATTTGATGTCAGATTTTTTTTTTGTTTACTTTTATTTATAACTTATATTTTTTTAGAACTTTATTGCATTATCAAGAATCGTTGTTTTAACATGTCAATAACAAAATGCTTGTTTGATGAGATTTTAAATTTTGGGACTGTGGAGACTTTTTTCTTTGAGAAGTAAGATTGTATGTTACTGTTTTATGAAAATATTATATTTGTTATTATATTTGTTCATTTTAATGATAAAATCTGGACTAATTCTTATCGCATTCTGTCTAATAAAATTAAAGCTATGTTTGTTTGTTTTTGGTTTGTTTTTTTCTATAAATCAGCAACCCAACTTTTGTTTCTCTTTTAGCAAACCGGATTCATAATTAACTGATCATCAGAGTTCTGAGACTGTTTGGAATTCATGCAATTATTTTTTTTTCTTCCTTTCGTTTATACTTGCTTTTCTTTCGGAAATTTCAGTTTAAAACATTTTGAAACTCGATATCAAATGACATGATAGTTAAATGATTTGTCAAACACTTTATATAATGACTTGTTAATTTAATAGTTTGAACTGAATTAAGTTTGAACTAGATAATATTTATAAAAATGCTCAAAACATCAATATTTTAAGGCATATTCTGTAAATTTATATGTCAAATATTTAAAGTAATATTTAAATAATCAACACTTCTAACAATAGATATTTATATATGGAAATTTTCAGAACAGCAATAATTTAAAACATAACAATGTAAATTCGATTTCCAACATTCTTCAGAATTTTTTTTGGATAATAGCAGTTCTTAAAAACACCAAAATTGAATATGCTGTCTTCATATTTATACTATGTTGATCTCAATATAAAAATATAATACGCATTTTATAAACAACTTTAAATTTTTCAAAATTTCAGCTTTTACACTTTTAAATTTCAATTAATGTATAACATATATTAAAATTAGCAAAAATTTATTTTTAAACAAATCAAAACAAAACTGTATCAATTTTTGAACTGTAAAAATTTGAATCAATAACTTTCAATGTAGGAAAATTATCATTTTATTAATTATAAATTACAATAAAACAAAAATTTCGAATAAAATGAATGCAAATGTTTGATAAAAAATACTACATTATTTTTAAAATGACTAAATAGCTGTATTTTTGTTAATTTAATTAATTTTTTTTTCATGTAACGAAAACTTATGTATTAGTTTACTTGGAATTTACAATTAATTTGTATGAAGCTGAAGAATAAAATCCTCTGGCAGAGCAAAAAAATTTAAGATTGAAATTCGAAGAACACCTTTTGCCATCTTTCTGGTAGTAGCAACATTCCACGCTCATAAAATTTTTGGTCTTTGCTGCCAAAAAACGGATCGAGGTGGTTTTTGACCTCCTCATTTGAGGTGAAGGTTTTACCGTCTAAAAAATTTAGCGAACCAGTTCTGGCATTGGCGTACTGTCAACACACCTTCTCCATACACATCGGTCCATTTCTTTCTGGCTTGAACAGCATTTTTACCCTTTCTGTAGTAAAACAGTAAGATATGTCGAAAATGCTGCTTATCGCTCTCCATATTTAAAAGGGCACCAACCAAAAACTACTGCGTAGAATGAATTGGAATTTTTCACACACAAGCCTTGCTATATGAGCTCTCAAAGCATATAAAAATTATACGGCTTAAATGTGAAGTTGGGTGCAAAAAAATACAATTAAATCCTCTGTCGGGAAAAAACGAAATTACTTTCCGAACAACCCAATAAATTGAAACTATCAGTCTGCGACTATGTAGAATGGTCAATAACATACATACCTGCATATGAGATGGTGACGCCTCGATCTTACATACTTTGCATAATTAATAATTTTATAATAAATTAACAATTTACAAATACAATTATTAATCACAATTGTCCATAAAATTATAGCTTAATTTATCAAAGTTTTATTTAATTTTTAAATATATTTTTATTTGTAGTGAATAATAAATATAATTACACTTATTTTGAAAAAAAAATCTGTAATTTTTATTCGTAAGTTTTGAAGATTTTTTTTTTGTATTTATTAATTTATGACTATATTCAGAAACCAGAATATTAATTATCGTAAAAATATTAGAAACAAAATTATTTTGACACCTATACTAGTAATCGCAACTGTATATACTGAACAATAATTTCTTTAGAAGACTGCTATTAAATAAAATTCACATTTTGGACAATCTGCCCACGCATTCAAGGAATTAATAGTTGCCCTGTGTGGTTCAATGAGTTCTACATATCTAGGATAAAATTTTATAGTTATTTTAATCCAATAATTACAAAACATTAACAACATATAGAGAATTAGATATATTTTATATCAGCATTAAATACATTTATAGTTATTTTACTAAATTACTTTAACTATTATTTTTTTAACTATTATTTATTTAATATATGAATGAAAGCTATTTTATAGCTAATAATTATTAGTATTTAAAAATATTTATAAATTGTTAATTTAATTTCAAATTATTTTTCAAAATTAAGTTTAAAATACACGCACACATTTAGGATCAAATCCTGAGTGCCTGCTCAGCAGGCGAGTGAATTGAAAACCTTCTGTTTCTCTACTGAAGAACATTGACAATTTAATAACCCATAAACTATGCTGAAACTCTCAAAACTATTTTCTTAGAATGGACTGACTATTATGTTTTCTTACTTTAATGTGTGAACATCCCAAAATATACTCCAAATAACCAAGCTTCATCCCAAATTGAATTTCTCAACCAGTGCCCTCTCCTAGTAAGTTTAGCATAATTGGAAATAAATTTATTACAAACATTTGAACCTGCATACACGATCAGCCGAGCCTTAGCTCAAATATCTGATTGAAATGATTCGCCAGTTATTGAGATGAGTATTACTGCTACGCGGTGCTGTGACTGTTTGGTCCAATGTTTGATGGTTTGATTTGGTCAGTTGAACGCGGAAGTAGAAATTGCATTTGTTTTCTAAAAAATAATCTTAGTGTTGTCGTGTTTCATTTCTTAAATAAAACTATCTGCAGTGGTCTCCACAAAACTTTCTTGCACAATCTTTAAAAAAAGCTGTTATTTCAGAGAATGATTTGCATGGCACTGACAAACTATAGTTACTAAATATTAACCTTCAGTATGAATTAAGCATTTTTATTGAATCTATCATGTGATACATGGAGTTTTTTGGCAATTAATCCCTGGCATATAGCTAATATCCGAACATCGAATTTATAATTTAGACGCAACGCATTTTATCCAACCGATTGAAACAAAAAATTGACACAGAAATACGCTTGTAATTTTAAAAACAGATACCAAATTTGATGTATATAAGTGACTGCGTTTTTGAGTTATCGTGTTTGCAGGTTTCTGAAAATACAGACCGATAGACCGTCATCTCCTTTCTATATTTGGCTCACAATTGTTAGATGTTTACATTATAGATATTAAATCCATACACCAAATTTTATCCATCTGGCTCTCTTCGTTTTGTAGTTATTGTGTTAATTTGTATTCGAACATTCGAACCGATATACTTCCACTGGACCGAATTTTCGACATTTTGATATAAATCTACACATTTGGTGTAAAGATTGTATACTAAATTTCATCTGTTTAGTTCAAAGTTTTTTTTAGTTATCTTTGTCACAAACAAACAGATGAACAGATGCAATGACAAAAAATTATTTTTCAAACTAAGGGAGGTCTATTGCGTCGAATTCCCGATTTCGAATCTTTTGACGATTACAATAATTTGTCTATACTTCGAATACCAGAAAATAAAAAAGAGATGTAGACGTCATATTTTTTATTATTATTATTCTCTTCTCCGTAATGAGTTCAGGTAAGTGAATGGGGAGTCGATTTTTTTTCCAAAAATATGAAATTTTTATATAGAATATAGAATATATAATATTTGTAATATAGAATATATATAATATATAATATATATATATAATATATAATATATATATATATAATATATAATATATATATATAATATAGAATATTTTTAATATATATATATATATATAGAATATAGAATAATATATATAATATAGAATATTTTTAATTTTTTGAACAGTTTTCCCTATAAAACCATTGAAATTTTGTTTCCAAATCCGTTTTTTGGGATTTTTATATTTGCATTTATATAATGCTATTACATACTAATGCTTTAATGGTATTTTATAACTTGAATTGTGTTTTCTCAAATTCTAACCTTTGGTTATGAGGCTTTTCTTACGAAAACCCTCATTCGTAAATTACAATGCAATGCATATTTTTTTGTACAAGTTTGCTACAGTAGTTTCTCAATATATTGACAACAACAATATACAATTGATTTTTATTCTAAACTACAGAATATATTAAAATCTATTCATTGAAAAAAAATATATACTTTTTCTAATGCTACACAACAACAATATCCAAGGAATAAATTGAAATACAATTTATTTTTTTAGTGGGACATTTGGAAAAGATCCATACAGAAATTTATTTCGGATCCGAATTTTTATGGTGTCCTTTTGTTTTTTCCAATTCCGCGCCATGATCTCAAGTAAACAAACCGATTCGAACCAGACTTTTTTGCAAGTTTTATGATTTGTGGTTGACAGCAACTGCAATGCAAATTTGGCTACTATTTAAACTCGCCTCGTATAAGCATTTTTTTTAGACGGAGTGTGAGAAGTGGTTTAAGCTCTTCGGTCTAGGCGGAAGTGAAGTTAACTGTGAACAACTGGTTTGTTGCTTCGCCATTTCAAGACGGTTTCTTTCAGTTCGTTTAAATGTTAGACAGAAAGGATGAATGATTCGGATCTGTTGACCAAGGCCTGGTAATGTTAATTTGAACTTTGATTTTAATATTTATCGCATTTTTTTATTGCTCCAGTAACGAGCCCCTTGATATGATACTTTTATTATTACTAAAACCTATTTTAAGGAAACTTCTTTCAACTTTATGCCTCCTCGACATAAAATTTCACTGTGAACTTTGCTAAAATTTGGGTTAGTTTACTCAGAGGAATAACAATATGCATTCTTATTATTCAAGAATATAAAATATTAATAAAATTAAGTATCAATTAATTGTGAGAACTTTATTGGGATGAGCGAAACAAATATACATAGATAAATAGGGGTAATAACTTTTATATATATTAAGCTAAACAGGCTTCAGTGTTCTTTCTATCAGCGTTGCTTGAATTTTTTGTTATGCATAAATTTATAATTGACATCGAGAAAGCCAATAATAAATTTCACCTGAGAATGGAATAAAAATTAATCTCTCATCATTTTAAATAACCGGTACAGTTTTCATTAATGCATATCCTGAAATGTCTTGAACAGTGATCAGATATCAACTTCAGAATTCCTTTTTAGACATTTTTTTTTATTTAGCTTCATTTGTTTCGTCATGTTTGTTAAGACTGTATTTTGTAATAGATTCTTCACCCTTGCCTTCAACTTTTTGACACTTATGTATAATCTATGGCGATAAACTAAAAATAAGACTGAGTAAAATTCTTTATCGTATGACTCGGAGAATCGTGATATTATTTTAGAGAAAAATTCTACTTCGACATCTTTCTTTTGATTGAAGTCCACTACATCCTTTTTATTAAGTATTATAAAAGTTTGTAAAACTTACGAGAACAAAATTTAGAATTAACCAGTGTAGTCCGGCGAATGCTGTCTAGCACACGTTAAATCTCACGACAAGCTCCTAAACGGAAAGGAAATATGTCATTCCAATAGAACCAAATTTGTTGAACTATCGCATATAAAAGCATACATGCATATACAAACAAAACGTTGTACATGAGTGCTTGTTATAGAGAACACCAAAAAATCTTAATTGATGTATAAATAAAGAGTCAAACGTCCGCAGGCCAGTAATATGCCGAAGTTTCAGGAGGGGAATACGGGTTTTAGTTGATGCATGACTGCGGTTCAAAATTACGAGTATAATTGTTTATGATTGATGATATTTTTTTGCTTGCTCTCATAGTATCATCTTCCTTATTTATGGCAGACTTAATAATCCCTAAGTTCTCTAATGATTTTGCGTTCCTTCGAATTTATTTTGCCAACAATTTCCTTCCTTTCTTCGACGGCAAACAAGGGATCTTTTGTTGATTATTTGCTTCTTGCTTCTCATAGACGGTTTAATGTTTTGAATGTCTAACCATTAGACGAGTGTTAGTCTCTGTGCATCATTTCTATGATATTTAAACAGCTAAATAGACAATCTTCTAGAGTTGAAGAAGAAAAAAAATTCTGTGGCTGGGCGTTAAGAGCGGTTGAATTTTCTGGTCAATATTCTGAGCCCAGACGTCCTTGCTAACACCGAGGAAATTGCTGTGGTTGAAAATATCCAGAATCGGTGCCCTCCGTGGACCCTATCGTTGGGATCCGAAGCTAGAAAATTGGCATGAAACGTAGGAAACTTTCTATTTTCCGAGGTTGATAGATTTGGGTATAAAAGAAAAACCATACAATAGTTTTTTTTTTTGCGCGTTTTTTTTTTTTTTGCTATAAAACAAATTGTATTTCAGATTGAAGCTTTTTTAATTCAGAAAACAGTAGTAGAAAATAATGGTTCCATCTATGCGCAAATTTACTGCTGATCGAGCATAGAACAAATATTTAACCAAAATAAATTTTTGGAACAACTACACTGATCGTTATCCTCCATGACTCGCCGAATTCCTAAAAAAAATGCATTTCTTGAGGGAAAATGGATGAATTAATACCTTTAAATTATCGCAACCAAATGCGGTTTTAAAATTTCATATCGCTGATCTCTTATGTTGCTTTAAGTGCTTTGGTCACTAGAAAGATCTATCCCACCGGCTGCTCACTTGCGCCCACTGTGTTTAACAGGGTCGCGATAGCCAAGAGTGTCAGCATAGAAAAGTGCACAAACTGTAAAGAATGGTGGAATGAAAAAAAATTCCTTTCCGTTTAAAAAAAAAAAAATTATGCTTACGGAAAAGTTGTCTTTCAATGCAAAAAAAGTACAAAGATAAAATTTAGGTGTTCGGAGCAGGTGATTGAAACCGAAAACATGGAATGTGAAGAAATGAGTTGGATTAATGCAATCTATTTCAGCATTTTTGACTTTTTTTTTGTTCTTAATGGGCATTATTGTTTTTTTATATACAAAATAAAATCCTAAAGATAAGTTTTTAATAATAGAATGAAATTGTTTTCAGGTGAGGGAGGGTTAAATGTAGGGTGAAGGCGCAAAATATTAATTACAATTCAAGAATATGTAAAAAATTAACTTTTGAAAAAAAGAATGAAATATATTCCCAACTGGAACTTTGGTACTTTTATATTTTAACTGATGAAAAACGGTTTACAAGTACTTCCTTTTTGTGTTTAAGCAGGTGAAAGACATACAAAAACATTGACTTCAAATGGAAATTAGATTGGACTATGTCGTAATGATAAAGAAGAAATAGCAAGTAGTGGGGAAGCAATTTCATGATTTGACAGGCGTCAACTGCTCAATGAATTCAACTCATTTAAGGGATTCAATATAATTTGAGAGGAAATGTATCTTTCTTAATTTAATTATGTAAAAAATTGGCCCTGTCAAAATAAGTAAATGGTCCCATCTTTGAAGGCCTTTAGTCTGTTAAGAGATGTAATGTTACCAACAAATGAAAATTTGAGGATGTATTTTCTAATAACACATACGTATATTTCTATAATCTCAAATCAAATGCTTCATTGAAAGAACCAACTGTAATTTCCCAATACTTTAAATCAGAAAATTGAAAATATGCGATTAATATCTTTAATTTCTGTAGTTACTAATATCTAAATTTTACGAGTTATAAAAGCTTTTCATAGCAAATAGGGAGATTTGCTGACATCAAAAGAATAAAGATTTTTTAAAAATCGAACCTTGTTGCATTTAAAGAAGATGCTATACGTATTTTATAATGCTGCCTACAAATGTTTGGATTTTCAATAATATATTTGTAGAAAATAGAAAGGTTTCTTTCCCAAAGCAGGGATTTTTAAAAAATAAAATTGAAAAATAGCAATGAATCGTGCTGATAGAATCGGAATGAGTGTTTTCTTTTTGAAAAACACAAAGTAAAGAAATGATTAGTAATTTAAAATATTCTTATCAAAAATTAACAAATATCGCAAAAACTTTTACTGGCAATGGTGTCAGTCCTGAAGAACAAAGAAACTGAAGAAAAGTTCTTGGTTAGTGATGAAGAACAAGAGAAATTTTTAATAAATTTAACAAATACTTCAGTGTAAGAGTCGGAGGGTATTTTCCCAGAGTTGTTTTTAATCTATTAACACATAATAAATACTTATTATTTTTTTGTTTCTGGACATAGTATTTTTCCTTTTTATTAACATAGGTTTCATATTATAAACAGCTCATTCTGCATCTGGGGTGGTCTAGGGGAAGCCAACCACTTCGCTTTTGAATATACTTACTGGTTCTTATCACCTCACCCGCCCCTCTAGCTAATCCAGATCCCATTGGTTTCTTGGCATACTCGGGAACGAGGGTTCGCTAAGGATGTGTGAAGTCTCGAGAGATATTTGTGAGGAAATTCAGAGAATGATGGATCTGTGTCTTTGGTTGTTGGCAGGCTTGTTTCAATTTATTCTTTATGTAATTATTCTGGCATAGCTTCCAGTTTTTTTATGTAGAATTATAGCTATTAAAAACTTCGTACGTTTCTGCTTATGTGCTTGATTTACCTTCCAATAATGTTTTTTTATGTATGTCATTCTAGATCTTTCTATTTTCACTTTGTATTTGTGTTATTCACTTATTTTCCACTTTATATAATGGGATAGATATGATTTTGGATATTGGTACATTGTTTGATATTGCTGTACGGTATGCTGTGTCTTCCATTCTTTGGACATTGTGATGTTGTTTTTGTGTTTGTGTGTTACTGCTTTCTCTATGTAGAACCAGACAATTATTTAGAAGCAAAGAACTTTTACAAAATGATTATTGCCAAAGATCATGTTTTGCTAAATAAAAGAATTAACTCTGGCAATTGAAATTAGAATTTTAAAAAAACTCAACATTCTTTAGCCATATAACGAACAATGTCTGACAATATAAAAGAGCCTGCAGAAGGCATAATTAAGTTTCTACTAGAGAAGGAGAAATTCGTAAATTTTATTGGTACAGGATATGATGAAACTCTCGTAAATACTGGAATTAATAATGGCGTGATTTTGTAATAAGTAAATGGTAGTTTGCAATGACTAATTTGTTTATTGCATGGTTACGAACTGTCTTTACTCCAACTTTTCTGTTCTTTAAAGGGAGAACGAAATTTTCTAAACCAAAGTTCTTCAAGTTTAAAAAAGAGCCTAATGCAGGGTGAAACATAAATTCGAGTCAAGTTAAAAAACATCATTATAAAAAAAAAAGTCATGCTCGAAAAAATATGTGGTTTGAAAGAATACGTTCAAAGAGCCTTTGAATTTTTTCACATGGGAAAAAATAATGAAAATGACGACTGAAAATAACGGATATAGGGCGCCCACACGTCAAACTGAAATGGTTGATGCAAATAAAGAAAACGTAGCACAGTAAGTTGCAAAGCGCATTTTATTTTAAAACAAAAGCTGTTCAAGGTGATAGCCACCACAAAGTATTAGACAAGTGACTACGCCTATTACATCTGAGTGGAGCATGTCGACATTGATGACCCACTGAATGGCATCTGTCAATTTCCCCCAAAGTGGCTGGGGAGCCCCAATGAACACGAGACTTTAAGTATCCCAATAACCAAAAATCCACTGGATGAAACGAGCAATGCGAGAGGCGGTGCAACCCTGCATGAATGTGGCGGCAAATAACGTACGTCTTTGCTACAAAGCAGGCACAATGTCGTTTAGCAAAAGTATGAAATACAGTTCTAAAGTGACGGAAAAGGTTTTTCAACTGGATACAGAACAATGCTTTTCAAAAGAGAAAGGATCCAGAATAAAGGAAGTGGTGAAACCACACCAAACAGTCACACCCGAAGAATGTAGTCATTTTATATTTGTCAACAGAATTTTCTTAACTTTTCTGGTTAATGGATTTCAGTTCACAAATATTTAGTCAAGACTTTTGCAAAGTGAAATTATTTCTAATTAGAAATGAGCACTTTATATTCAGTGCAAAATCTATACTGAAAGGCATTTAAAATCCATGTAAGATCGCTTAAACAGATTATTCGCCTATCTCGCATATCTTTAATTTATACGATATCCAAAGCTTTCCTAACAAGCAATTTCCGACAGAAAAGGGTCACTTGTTAATATTTTTTAGCTTGATAAATACCTCAGTATGATTTTTATTTGATAAAAATGTGCAGTTTTTAGAGGTCCTTTAATGCGGTGCCACTTTTCAGCCAGGTATAAGGCTCAAAATAGTTTGCATGCCATTACATTATGAATACAATATTTAACTTCCGGTCACGCGGGAAACAACTCTGAACCAAATCTGCGTTGCAAATTTTCCGGAAGGAAGGGCTTTCCACTCGTACACAAATTAGATTGCCATGCACTCGATAATCTGCGACCTTCGCCAAATATTCAAGATTTTCTAACTGAGCTCATCGTTTAGTTCAATATACAATTTATGCGGAATCTATATTTCATCGCTGTTGCTCTTGTGACCGGAATGAAGAGATAATTGTATAATTTCGTAAAAGTTATAGCTCACTAAAATGTATTCCGAAAACAAGGTTTATATGATCAAAATTCGTAATTATCTAGATCTTCAGGATTAGTCTCTAAATACGTGTAGAACGAATCCCGAAAAGGTTCTTAATTTTTCACGTTCGATTCCATCCAAAAAGACCGGCATTTGCTTTTTTTTTTTTTCTGATGGAAGATTTCTGCCAAAGCTAGAGTGAGTATTTAAAAGTGATTATATCGTAAAATTATAAAAGAAATTGAAGGAATTATAATTAGTGTCACGTAAAACGCTAATTGTTTGAATTTTAAAACGGTGCAAAAATAGGTGTTGGATGATAATGTATTCAAAGTTTTCGAAGGAAATTTAAATTCCTAATTTAAAATGCTGTGGAAATTTTTTAAGATTTTCTTGCCTTTTACTAAAGAAATAGCAATTTAAAACTTATAAGTCCGACGAGTACTGAGCATCCATATTATTAGAAAAATTAATACAGAGTTATTATTATCTGATCTATTTTTGAAAAAAACTGACGTTTGTTTTTGAAGAGAGCGAACTCCTTTGGTTCTAAATAGGTTTGTCTTCGGAAACTAATATAATACGACAGCTAAACTTAATTTATCTTTCATTACGTATCGATCTTCAGCTAGCAGTTTCCGAGAGAAAAACAATCCGTACATTTAATCCTATTAGCTCTCAGGTTTATAGCATTAAAAAGAAACGCCAAACAAAAGCCGTCTTCTGGGATAGTTTTATTTTCTTAAGTAAAAATAAAAGGGCTAATAACTTTTTGCTCCTTTTCATTTTCCTCGACACAAGAGTTTATAAACGCTTTTTTTTTTCCCTCGTCTCAAAGTTATCCGTTAACGATTCTGTGAGTCACACCACTCCAAAAAAAAATCCCAAGTTTGCCTTTTATCTAAATGAGTAATTAATAGAGTAAATACTTTCGAAAATTGAATAAAATTGCATATAAAAAGTGAAGAAAGTTTTTGTGTTATTGGAAAAATATTTTTCTACCATTATAAAAGACGTTGAAACTAAATTAGTTCATTCGTAAAAAGGAAGTTTAGTCAACAAGAAATAAAATATATTGCAAAAAAATGTCGATTAGGAAGTTTTCACGCATTTATAAGATAAGACATGTTTTTATATTTTTTCCTTTTACTTGATTTGCGTGAGGTTTTCATATGCAAAAAAAAACTGTTGTTCCCTCCCTCCCTTCCGACCCAAGTAGCACCAAGAAGACAGTATTCACAGTATTGTATAAAAGTGTTAAATATATAATATAATATTGCACAATATTGTATAATATTGTGCAACAGAAAGTAATACCTGGGGAACGGGCATCCATTTAGAATTTCGCAAACTTATGCAATAGCAATATATTATTTCAGAATTGAATTATCCGTTAAATTATTCATCTAATTAAATTTTTATTTAATGGGAGACGCACCACCTGTTACTATTTTTTAAGAATCCCAGCTTTCATAATATTTATAATAATAATAATAATAACTTAATTTCCTTTTTAATTTTTAAATTACAAACAAAAGTAAGAGATGGTAAATATTTTTCAATAAAATTTAGAATATTAATAAAAATGTTTTTAAAATCTATTTTATTAAATTTATAGAGTAGCATTGATTCTTAGTGGTACATTAAGTAGTTATTAATTTTGTTCAATATGAATTTATGGGCATGTAAGGTAAAATAATTCCTCATAAAACTGTCTCGATCTTTGCAATTTGTCCACTAAAATCAAGCCTCAGCGATAAGAAATTTCTTTCTCTTTGGAGCAAGAGCCTTTATTATTGTCGGTGCACAGCAGTTTTAATGTTTGAGGAAGTTTGTATCGGTAACTCTTTTCGGTTATTAATTTAATAGCCCCCTTTGGCGATCAGCCGGTTCGCTTGGAGTATTGGACGTATTTAGTGATGGTGGAGTGGTGGGCTGTACACAAGAAGCATTAGACGTATTTCATTACCATTTACGCTCTCTGACTATTCCAGAATCTCTCAACCGAATAGTTTTAACCCTAAATGGAGGCAGAAAAATAAAGAAGTATTATTTTAGTATCATTATCTTCCACTCTATTCATTATAAGTGTGAACCTCCGTTTGGTGTCAATACCAAATTTTTGCTAGAAAATTAGACTTGAGAAGCGAAATCTAACCTCCAATACCTTTTGGTTTACGTTACGCTATATCTTCAGCTTCTTTTCCCTCGCACAAAATGTGCAATTGAATCCATAATAAATTTGCTGCAGCGCGATTCGTGCTATTACGTGAGCACGTCCAATAACATATTAACAGGATTGTGGCATAAAGATTAAAAAAAAGTGCCGCATTATTTTTATCGTACTATATCACGCTATTTTAAATTATATTTAAGCATTAATAATAGAAAAATCTGAGTGGTTAGATATATTAATAAGTGACGAAATCGGCATGTCATGTTGTTGTAGTTCGGAATTTTTGTTCTGTGAATTAAAACTATTTACCTCTATTTCGGTTATTTGTTTCCCTGTCTGGATCTTCTTATGAATGATTCTTCAACACTTTCATTTACCTTAACTTCTAATTTGGAAGTTCGATTTTAATTAAGTGCTCGAATATTCACTTTTTTATATTATTCCTCTCCGGAAAAAATAACGTTATCAGTTTTTTTTTCTCCGAGGCAAGCATTGAACCCTTTATTTACTGACGGTACTTAAAAGTACCATTTAAATCTGGCTTATATCTTCGTAATATGACAATTTTTGCTGATGGTATTCTAAAGAACACGGAGAATGTAACCCAAATAGCAAGAAGTTAATATAAGCTAAAAGTAGGAATTAAAAAATTTTAATTAATAATTTAAGATATTTCTTTTAATTAAAATATTTTTCTTGGGTTCCCTGGGATTATTCTGCAAGAAAACTCAATTACTAGTGCAAAAATGAAGTTGAAAAATGGATAACAACATAATTTGGTAGATAAAGGGTTAAACAATCCAAACTTGAATACTGTTGTTAAATAACGATAAACAAATACGGCCTGATTTTGGATCTACACAAGCTTTATATATATATACACAGAGAAAAAGAATGTGGGAAATCCTATATTGAACGTAATGAATCTAGCAAACAATATAGGAACGAAATCCTATATTGTAAGCTTTTCTTCAAAAAAAGTGAATATTTTAAAACTTATAAATACATTGAGGCCAAAATATCTCGGTAAAAAGTTTTATATAACTTCACTTTTAACCTCATTCATCTTGAAACAGACATTTGATGTGCGTTTATTTACACTTCTCGTTTAATTATATTTATTCTGTACATTACATATTGTCTACGTTCTGGAAGTTGGAACTTCAACGCATTTAATTCGGTGCATTATTGCAGCACATCAAAGATTTGACCCCCCAAAAAAAGTAATTAGTGGTAATCTTTCCTCAGCAATTCCAATTATCTCAGCAATGAAAGTTTTTGATTTACTCAAAACCCTATCTTTTGTTGTTGACTGTAAATGAATAAAAATTGTGGTGTGAAAGTTTGGAGAGGTGGGTGCCAGCTCAGGTCTCGTCCTCGTCAGCTAACCGAGGTTCAAAATCATTAGGTCCGTCCCAATATAGCCTTAGTGTTGCTTTAAAACGGGACATTAATATAGCTAAACTAAACTAAATCATACGTGTCGTACTTGCATAGTTTTGACAAAATGAAAGATATAACTAGAGAAGAGAATCTATCCGTTTCCAACGCATGCTTATTTTTCAACTCCCAAGGAAGAACTTTCTAGTGTACTGATTTAATTTTTAATATTAACACGTTGCGTACACGCTCCAAGGGTCCGTACATTTTTATACGCTCTAGAAGCATGCTTGGCGGCAATAGGATACATACACATTTTTAATTTGCATTTGGTATTACATTTACATCTTCTTAAATATTACTATACATTTTATATATGCATTTCTTATGTAAGATTTTTACATTTTAACTATTATTTATTTCGTAGACTTATTATTTCATAGATTAATGTTTTAGAGTGTGATATTTGGTAAAATATATTCCCTTGTGCAATGGTGCTCGACATGATTTGCAGCAGTATCTTGTTTAAAGACATTAAGGGCCGCTCATGAATTCTCTCGTGTTTCGCGTCCCATCTGTTATGGACAGCTCACGAGTTTTCTCGTGTTGCGTGTTGTCTGTTATAAATAGCAAAGTTATTTTGATTTTAGAGAGTACAAGTTTACCAAAAAACGTGCTGATCTAGGCGTATGCCTTACAGTTTTCTGTGCTGTCCTTAATGTGTGCCTCTGGTTCGTTATGCATAGAGCTAGCCGAAAAACATGAAAACGAAATATCTCGTGACCCATATGCAATGTGTTAACTTGCATCGATACAAATATTATTTTGCTTTAATTTTTGGCCAGTAGGGCAAACAATGGGTTAAATTTAGAGGAAATTATTATAATTAAATCGTCAGTATTGGAATGATAAATAAAATGCAAATTTGTTACCACTTATTTATTTTCTTACATTTGGTGTTTATTTAAAGCAGCGCCGTGGAATTTCGTGGAAATATTCTACTGAAACATTTTTTTATGACATACGTTTTTCATCTTTATGATTCGTTTTTCAATGCGTTTCACTAAATGTTTGGAAATTATGCAGTTTCAGTGACTAATATAAACAATTAGCGAATTATGATAATAGGAAGGCTCAATTATTTCATGACTAATTGCTGCAAGCAAGAGTGAACTCTTGCATTAGTTACATTTGTTTAATTAAATTGAAAACTAAAGATGTTTGCGCATTAAACACAAATATTAGAAAAGTAAGACTTCAGAATTTCGAATGTTTAAAATATCCCTTGCCAGCATGAGCACAGCAAATGTAATAGTAATTCCAGATTGCGATCAAAATTGAATTGCCACAATTTTATTTCTAGAGGATCGAAACCGTTTACAATGGTCCAAAGCACTTGATCGACTATTAATTAGAAATAGTGGAATTTATATATAGAGAGAGAGAGAAATAAATAGTCCATTATATTCACAACTTATGAGAACATTTTATATAAATATTTATATAAAAAATTATATTGAATTATAGTTTGTCGATGCAAAGTAATTATATATGCATGCAATTATTTGAAAGAAACTCGCAAATGAAAGCACAGATCAGCGGCAGTTCTAAGAAAAGGAAATTGAATATTTCGCTGTTTTTAGACTGGGTAATGTAAGCTTGCAATTGTTCTAATTGTAAATTTGATCATTTTATAACTTTCAGACACACGTAAAAGTATCAAAATTTTATCAGTTAAATAGTTTCATAGTAGTCTATACATGTAAAAAGGACGCTTTTTTCACTTTCACAAACTCGGAATGTTGAAATAATCATGCTAAATTTAAAATAAAAAATTTTCCTTCTTTCTCTATTCGAACAAAAGTTTCCGACCTCGAAATATTAATCCCTCTATCATTCTACATAGAAATTTGAGCTTCATAAGAATGATGCACAGTATTATTTTCAATACACCATAATAAAATGAAATGAATAACAATTTACTGCAAGAAGACGATATAAGTTTTACAAAGATACTAAAACTAAAGCGTGATTAAGAGATGGAAATATTAGCTGAAACTATAGAATCCGAGTTGAAGCAATGGTACGGATAATTGGTGCCATAATTAGACACTTGTGAATTCTTATTAATTATGTCAGATTTCCAAAAAACTAATTAAATTTTAATCACGGTAAGGGTATTAGGAATGAAGACGCTAGATAATTTAAAGATCATAGCTGAATTTTAAAAAACTGGTTTACAGGCTGGAAGTTAAAAGATAGATCGTGGACCCGCGGACGAATCTGTAAATTGAATAAGCTTCAACCCATCTGGGAACAAATCTGATTGGCAGATTTTATCAAGACTAAGAACCAATTTCTGCACAGATTGTCTTGTAAGGTATTCAAGCGTAATTCATGGATAACTCGGATCACAACAGTTCAAATATCTTCTAACTATGCATCAATATTAGTTTCAAATACAGACCATAAAATTATTTACAAAACTCTAAAGAACCCATACTTCCTCCTAATTAGACGACACATTGGAATCAAAATAAGTAGTCCTCAAAAGGCGCCAGAGTGGTGAATATCCAAGACACGCCGCGCACAAATCGGAGTGTCCATGAATGAACGCTGCTTGAACAAATAATTTGAGCAGTTATAATTCCTTCTTCCAATTAAAACAAGTACTTTCTTCCAATTTAAAAGCAAGTTGAATCTTCATTCGAAAGTTATGACTGAATTAAAGCGAACATTTCCGTAAATGTTAACGATTCTTTCCTAATGAGACCCGACCAACCAACTTTATCTGGATAAATATTACGTAGACTTGCCAAATTTTTCAAAGTTAATAAACAATACATTAATAATAATCTATACAAGAAGATAAAGGTGGATCAAGGGGGAAAAGCAGACAACTTTTTGAAGAGGTGGGAGAAATATTGAAACCAACCATTACTATGGATTTCGGTGAAAGTGTCGCTTTACCCTTGAACTATCAAATCGGTTTGCACAAATTCTCTTTAAGAACATGCATTCCAAAACAATAGATTTTTCAATGTTTATATTTGCGAACATTTCCGATTATATATGTTATTCGATTGTATTAGTTTGTACTTAATATAACTGTTCAGAACATATTCTGGAAATTCTTCAAAAATTTACAAAAAAAAAATGTGCACTGATATTTTTGTACCTTTGAATAAAGAAGAGTTTAACACTAAATTTCATGCGATTGGTCAAATGATCATTTTCTAATGGAAGTTTCGATGTATTTGTGAAATGCCTATACATTTAGTGTTGAAGTCCATTCATAACTGCAGCAAATATTCAATGGGAAGTACAGGGGCAAATTCCTTTTTTATTTCATAAACAATCTGGATTCATTTCTGCTATTCTTTCCTCGAGATGGTAAGGAAAATTCCGAGAAGTACCAGATATCTATATGAAAATATTTGATTGGAATGGACCTTTTCGATTACTAGATTCCCATATAAGTGTTGCGACTCACAAAGAATTTAAAAAGGAATGTTCCAAATGTCTGGAGAAATATCTTTAGAAAGATATTGGACTAAAAATGTCAAATATCTTAGAACTTCAGAAGAAGCTTTGAACTAGGAAGTTTCATGAATTACGGCATAAGTAACAGCTAACTCCTAAAATTGCAGTACTTAGCATATGATTTTCAAACGTTCCAGGGTAAGAAATGTCCATTAACTACGACTGAATTTTAAAGTCCAACTGTGACCACTACCAAATGAAAATTCCAAATTCATGTATTAATTCCAAACAAATGGGAAAAAGATCCTCAGAATTATATTTAAATTAAGACTTTTAAGATGGTAACAATTTTCAAAAATCAGAATCAATTGTTAAAATGAACAAGAATTTAATAAATAGCTCGCTAACAGTTAAAAATCGTCCATTGTGTTTTGAATGCCGATTTAAGACCCTTCGAGTCATTTCGAAACGTTATGCATCGTTTCATTCCTTGTGAATTGTTAAATCAAGAAAGCTCATTAACATTTTCCAGAGAAACAGAATTTTCATTAGTATAGAACTACAGGCTTATTTAGAATGGCGCAAATATTTGTATAAATGGAATACGGGTTACAGAGTAATCGGATGAATGCATGGGTCCAACAACCATTTTAGATTATTGCTGCGATATGGTTCTGGAGAGTTTGGGCGTGACTTGCATGATACAATTTCATTCTCAAGGAAAATGAAAAGTATCCATTTGATTCAATTGCAATTTAAATTTCCCTTTCATGAACACTTTTAACCACAAACCGAATGACTTTATAGATGGGGGTACTAGCTACAATTTAACCTAATAAAGAAATAACTGCAAAGAGATTTTTTTATTATTATTTTTGTAATTTGTGCACACCATTAAGCTGAAATGAATAATTTTCACACTAAAATAAAGAGGAACCTCCCTTAACTAGCATAATTCGTTCCCGAATCTTACTCGCAATGCGAAACGCTCGTTAAGTTGTAAATAGAACTGCGTTCCATTCCGCAGACTTATAATAATGCATTTTATTATTTATAATGCATGCCTTTTTTATTAAAAAAAATTGTCTGAAGACATTTTACTTTGGCTACGCTTTAGACTTTGACGAAAATGAGAAGCAATATTATTGTTAAATGAATTTGTAGCGAACTTAGCTATTGCCGTATTAGGATGATAGTGCTCGAACGCACGCCGTAATAATTTCCCATGTCTTCAACTTCTCCTTTACTTCATTGGAAGGCATTGCTGCATGTATTTTTTTTTTTTCCTCTCTTGATCAAATTTCTTCCACAGCGTTTTGCTGTGACACAGAATGTAGCTCCATAGACTTTTCGGTAATTCTGGCTATTTTCTGCCATCAGCTCATCAGTGTCATTGCCAACCCCCTCTAGTTCCAACATTTTGGCCAGAGACAAAATCTCGTCGATTAAGGCTCCACGAGCGTTTGCTCAAATCCGTCGGAGTCGTGTTCAACATCGTTATTCGCCAAGACTTTTTCCATGTAAATACAGTAGATCCCGAGTATCTTGCCTAATGTAGTGGAAGGGTAGGCTAGATAACAAAAAATCCAGATGAGCGGACTTCTATGAACTCATTTATTTGCCCACAATTACTAGAAGACAAAGTTTTCATACCAACGCTCACTGTTATAATACGTATTTTCTCACTTCTTTTTGATTACTAAGTATTCCATTTATCTCAAGCCACGTAGAATGTGAACGCGGCCAGTCAAATCATGCAAACAGTTGCAAGTAACGTGTCGAGTTAAAATAGAAGGCTCTGTAATGATAATTTATATATGTTTATATACTGCATTGCACGTTTTAAGAATTTATTAAAGAAAAAGTTAAAGGATATGAATTGCTCACATTTTAACATAAATTCTGTAATGCTTCACTAAAATGTAGGAAACATTAACAATGTTGCCAATGCATTGCCTTGTTTTCCTCATTTAATTACGATGAAAGAAAACTAGGTCGGATTGTACGGAAGCCGGATAGTCGCGAACTGGATACACGTGAGTATACTGTACAAGTATTAACTTCCAATAAGCGCTCATTACAGGCCAAAGTATCTCCCCGTTCTACTCGTTCAGTGAAACACCGCTGGTTAAGCCAGTCCCTTTTTTACATTTTGTTTTCTCGTTTGCAAACTTCTCTTTATGAGGTGCTTGTTAAGCATGGTTTGATAGCACAATGTTAAAGATACATGATGCATGTTTGACTCAAGTTTTTTTGAGGCAAGTTCTGGGCATTACAGAAATATTTATAAACTGAGCCTGAGCCACCGGTCTCTCGTCCAACTTGTACAAAATTATTAGATACGTCTTCCAATACATGCAAGTAACATAGAAATGTATTCTGATCTTATCAGTTAACCGGACATCTAGAGATTACTCCAGTATTTTAATTTTCATTGTTCTTGGTCATTCGTAACTCCAAAAACTGGAATTAAGACATTTTTAAAATTAGCATTAACAGAAAAAAATAAAGCGAAAATGTGAAAAATGTCATTTGATTATTCTGGGAATTCCTCTTTCCTATTCTGGGAATATTCTGACCTCCTGAGAACAAGAAATTATATTTTCAAATTCCACTTGTATGGCATTGATAAGGTGATGTGTTCGAATGGAAGAGAGCTGAAATTTCCAGGTGACACCTCAGAAATTAAAAAATGTTGCATTGGTAAAGTAGAAGTTGGTATAATAACTTTCAAGGCAGAAATAAAAGAAATTTCCATTATGGATTGATCATATAGTACTCAGTATCTTGATATTTTTTTGTATTTCCTTTAATGAATAAGGACTCGAATACTCACTTTTGCGAATTATTCAATTAGGTCATGAAATTTTTTACGCATATGTATTAAAATATAAATACGCCAAATTTCTTTTTAAAAAACTTTTTTAAATAAATTTATTTTTTTAAATTGCATAATATATATATATTTTAAAAATTACAATATATAATATATATTTTAAAAATTACAAAATATTCCAGACGGCTTATTTTTTAAAATTTTTTCCCTATTACCCAATATAAATTTATTTTGAACTAAACTATGTATGATTTTGCAATTCCAATTTAAAACTAATATTTTAGAAATATTTTTATGCACATATACTAAATTTTCATAGTATTATTATGTTTTTTAACTAAAACTATCGAAAAAAACTCGAAATATAAAATGCACACACTATTTTCTTTTAATGTTTATTAAATGCACTTTCTTATTCACTTTCTTATTCTATTCATTAATTCTATTCACTTTCTTCAAAAACTAAGACTCCTAGAACGTTTCAAAATATATTTAAATCTAATTTTAATATTATTTGGAGAAAAGTCATTAGGATATACTTTTCTCTTATCCGATCCTTTCAAATATTTATTTTATTGTACAATATATTTTATAATATTATGTTAATTGAGTATAAACATATATTTTAGTAATGAAACGATAAAAACAAAATTTCATATTTTTATTCATTTTTGCTTATTTCAAAGTCCACTATAGACTTAAAATTAAAAGTTAACAACTTTTTAAATATTTATTTTTTGATATTTTTAAGACTGTGTATGTTCCACTTTCAACTTCCTTATAAGTTTTTCTTAAGAATATTAAAAATTATAGCATACATTTTTAATTCCGGATATTATTTTATATTTAGAACATTCAGAGTTCTCTTTTCTATATTTGGTATTCATTTTGTATAATGCGCTGTGTCATTGAAGCTTTTATTTTCTTTGTGATGTGTGCATTTTTCTTAAGTAAATAAATATATGTAGACAAAAGGAAAGAATATTACTAGATTGGCAATTCAGTTTTCGTTTACCATGATACATTTATTGTACAATACTCATTTGAAGCAAACTAAAATGTTTCTTTTAACATGAGCCCTCTACTAATTGTAATTTAGAGGCTCCTTCTATTGCTTTCATGTCCGTCGCGACAGCTCAAAATCAAAGGCTAATAGCACATGTCGTGTCGACCCGGAGAAAATGAACTTTTTCTGACGCCAGGGCTCTTTTTATTAGCCCTGAGATTATCCACAGGATCTGAGCCTCAGTCGTAAATGCGGAACGTGGATAATGCTAACGGCAACCACTAAGTCTAGTTTATGGTTGACTTGAAGGGTCCTAGACAGGCGTGTGGCAACCCACTTCGCTGCTGTGCAAAATCGCGCCTCTCCGTTTGTTGAAATATGACGGCACTTGTTGATGTTTGGAACGTGAGAAGAAACATGTATTCGATTTGAATAAAAGTGGTGCAACGGAGAAATCGGATCGATTTGCATTGATAAGGAGAACAATTCTTTTTTTTTTTTTTTTTTTGTTAGTTTCAATCATTTTCCATTATTTAATCCTTGTTCTAAAATCCATTGCTATAAATATTATGTAATATTCCATTCAATGTTTTCGAAAACACATGGCTCGATTGTGCCACTCGTATGGAATCAAAATGTAGTGAAATGAATCGATTAATCGATATTTAACACCAGAAAACATTATTTCGATATTATAATCTGAAACTCATAAGAGACCAAACTTTTAAAATTCTAGAACGCAATGAAGTATGTGAAAAATGGATTACAAATTAAATTTTTACATGCCGGAAACCGTTCAAGTTAAATAAAATGTCGTAAAATGCGTGATACCGGAATATTGTCTAAGGAGTAGACAAACATTTTAACTTTTTTTGCTCAAATAAATGAAGCAACATAAGCAGAATATTTCTATATTTAAATATCCACCAACATTTAAAATAAATTTATTCCATATTTCTTGAAAAAGCTTCATTTCCGTCAATAAAACTTTGCTTGTTAAATTAAATTTAAAAACTGCGTCCATATCTTGTGCAATATCAATAGTTTTTTTAAATCAAAAATAACTATAAAAAGTAAGAGCTGTATGTTTATTAACCAAAGAATTATGTTATCGTCATAACTGATTTGAAATCCATCCATCATTTCCCTCTCCAAAAATTCACTAAATTATTTTTAATAAAAAGTCTTGAAATAAGAACTATACATTCGCAAAAACATGACCAAAATTATTAACCGCCTATCCCAAATGTAGAAAGATATATTTAATGCATTCTTGAATTTGGAAGGAAACAAAGATTCTAATCTTTCATTTTTATTCCCTTCTTATTCATTATTTTTATGATCGGTTTCCAGACTAGGAGTGTATTTAAACAAGTCGGAGCAAATTATTTTTCCACCATTCAGATGACATAACAAATAAAAATACTTTTTACAAGTCTTTGAAATTTTTAAAGTATATATGAAACATTCCCGGGATAGGACATCATAAGTAAGAGAAGTCGCTGGATCAATAGATAGGTTCTCGCTTCTTCTTGGGATATAGCAGGGCATTGAAATTGAGTTACTTGTACTCCGATGATCTATGTACCACCTACGTGACTCAGTTCTCACGTTGATGCCGATTATCTTTCAAATTATCAAATGTGCCTAGGTAGGGCGAAGATAGTTCCTATACGTCAGAGGTGGGCATTAATTCGTTTGCGATCGACCGGTAGATCACGCAGACATTTTGGCGTGACTACCTTTACTAAGACCTTAGAAGCGCACACTAAAAGAAACATATTTATGGAAGATTCAACTCTCCAGTTCTCAACTCATCCAGTTCTCAGCGCATTTTTATAAAAATGTTTTTTTTAAGTATGAGTTTAAAAGAATAATTATTAACAATATTACCTCTAAAAAAGAAAACGATATTTACTGCACTTTCAAAAAATACCTAGAATAGAAATAAAAATTCCAATTTATAAAGTTGTATCGATGACAACTGATCAATGATCGTCACAATAGAGGGAATTTATGCTCGGAGACGTTGACTTGCCTCATTTCTTTTTTTTTATAGCATCATTCATCAACACGCCCTCTATTGTAAAATTCTAAATATGCGTCTTCTTATGTGAATCTGCATGAAAATTGTGAACTCAATTCGGGAAAGAAGTTTTCAGAAAAGAATGTTTCGACCCAACTAGAAGAAATCGAATCTGATTTCGGGAAATCATTATACTCTGAGATGTTCGTTGTTTAAGTCGGAGTATATTTTTACAAAAATTCAAGGACCTACTACAAGATGTAAAAGAATTTTTAGAATCAAAAGGTGAAGCGTAGTTGAATTTAGTGATGACATTTGGTTGACGGAATTAGCTTTGCTTGTTGATTTAACAAGCCATCTTAATGAATTGAACTTACAGTTGCAAGAAAAAGAAATTCAACAATAATAGATTTGATTAAATTTGTTAATATTTTCAAAAAGTTGTTAAAACTTATATCTTCCCACTTGATGAAGAATGAACTAAAAAATTTCAAAAATATTCCTGACGAGTAGTTTAAAAACGGAGCTTCATTTCGAATTTGAGAGAGTTTTTCCAGAAATGACTAGACTAGAACGAATTGTTAGTCATGCGTTACCCATTTGGCAATATTGATGTAGAAGAACCTTACCTTAAAAAAAACGAAGATTTTCTCCTTCAAAATGGCATATCTTTAAAAGCACGTAGTTTAAAACATAAGAATATAGGAAGAAAATATTACATTAATATAGGAACCTAAGAATTCCGTCCTTGGAATCTAATGAACGAAGTAAAGTATCCTAATTTTTTTTTAATGCATATTATTTAACATCTTTCTTTGGCTCTACCTGTTGTTGTTGTTTCTTATGGCACTTGCCATGGACAAGCCGCTGTTACGAAGACAGCGATTTAAGCCGGAGGGGGAGCGTCTCTTGTTTTTATTGTAGCGCCAACTAGGGCCAAGAGTACGACTTTGCTACTCACGCATCACTCATTCGCTTGCACAACCCTTTTTTACAGGAGGGCACATTCACACATCTCACATAGAACAACGGAAGAACAATCCTGCCCAAACCGGGACTCGAACCCGGGACGCCCAGATCACGGGGAAGACGCGCTACTCCTATGCCAGGACGCCGGCTTGGCTCTACCTACCTGTGTGAATCTGCATTTTCAACGACGAATATAATTGAGAGAACATATCGTTCCCGTCTCTCAGTCGACTCCAGTGCAAGATTAGCAATTAGCAATTATATGCCGAGATATTCAAGATTGGCGGGCAGAATGCAGACAGTATGCTATTAACTGTAACTACGAGAACTAACTTTAGATGAAAATGATTTTTTATAATGTATTTTTAATAAATATTTGATATTATGTTTGTAGTTATGTAGGTAAATACATATTCCTTACTTATTTTTAAGTTATAATAAATATTGTAAACTTTTTTTCTCATCACACCAACGTCACTGAGTGGATCACAACACCTTGAAAAAAAATCAGAAATAGCATGCTCCCTAGAAAAGTCTGCCCACACATCCTAAACGTGGTTAGCTTTGGGAAGATTGAGCTTCGCTCGGCAGTTTTTTTATTTTGTAAAATTGTAAATAAAATACTATCCTATAGCTCGGTAAAGTTATAAGTGAAATCTAAATGAATTGCAAACGCGGGATCAAACATGAGAAAAATGCATGAGTCCGAAGCCCTAAACACTATTCCTTCTCCAATATGCTTATGCAGAGCATTTGTAACAATATGTCAGTATTTAGTTATAAATTTATTTTTTTTGCATGTAAAATTGCGTTTTTTTAGGAAAGACGCCTATATAAATAAACTTAAAAAGAAAAACATTATCTAAATATAAAATTTGATCCACATTTTTAGAGCTGTCTCGTTAGATACACGAAATAAATTTTTACATATATGCAAGAATTGCTCGTTTAAGTTATGAGATGAAGTGACTTCAATTTTTTACGTAATCTCAAAATATAGAAAGGATAGTTTATTTATGTAAGTTCTCATTTTTTTTATCTTCAGCCCTTTGAGTTTTTAATGAATTAATATTTTTAAACTCTGCAATAAAAATTGATCTGATAAGCTGTATGGCCAAACGACCTTCTGTTATTTTAAAAAAATAACATAAAAGGAAAAAATAAAAATAAACACAAAGTATACATTCTGAACGAAATTAAAGACGTCCATAGACGTCTGATGCCTGCCTCCCTTCACGAAGTAACCTCACATCGTTCATAATTCTCTCCAATTGTTTAGGGCCGCAGGGCCCTGATGGTAAGGTCTTGGCTTCCTTCAGGTTCGAGACTCGCTTCCACCGAAGAACTGCCGAGTAAGCGGATCTGATGCGCTTTAAATCCCTCGGAGCCAAACGGCCTCAAACTGGCTTGGAGTGGAAGTTTGGAGAGGGACGACCAGCTCAAGCGTCGTCCTCGTCATCTGAAAGCGGCTCAAAATAACGAGGTCTGTCCCAAAATATCCCAAGTGTTGCTTAAAGACGGAACGTTAATAAAGCTAAACAAAACTCCCAAGAGATTGAGCTGGTTAATATTTCTCCAAAACTAGATTTAGTATTATTATTATTATTTTTTTACCGGAGAGTTTGAGAAAAAATGTCTTCCGAATTCGTACGCATTACATTTTTTTCCCACGAACACAGCTATCATATAAACTTAATCTTCCGGCCTTGGATTCGGGGCCGAAGGGTTCCAGATTCGGGATTTGTTCGTCTCTACCAAATCTCCTTCCTGTACTGTGGTATGAAAGTTTGAACAGGGGCTCTTAAACCAAGTGTCATCATCGTCATCTGACTGCGGTTCAAAATTACGAAGTCTGCCCTATAATAGCCCAAGTTCTGCTTTAAAATGGGATGTTTATATAAGTAGACTAATCTCTTTAATAAATTTAGTCCAAAATTCGACGCATCTAAAAGGACTAAACAATATATCAAATTTCGCATAAGTACCTCATTGATTCTTTGAGTTATTTCTTTTAAGTTCTTAAGAACCAACATACAGACAAGCTTTTAATCGATCGAGCTTCCCTTAAATTGGTAAAATTCTACAGCTCTATGCTAAGATAACATGACAAATCCCATTTCTAGTATTTAGTAATACAGGCAAAATTCTAAAAATATTTTAAAATAATCATCAAAATCTCTCGGTCGAATCTTTTGACGGTTACTTAACCATTGAATATTTCGAGTATGCATCAACAGCAGTGGTCTTCTCAAAACTGTCTCGCATGCTTTCTAATGGAGAGAAATGTGTGTTTTGGATACATTATTCTCAACCGATTGAATCCAAAATTCGACATAGAGATACAAATACGGCCACAAAAGCACGTACCAAATTTAATATATTTATTCACTGTGTTTTTGAGTTTAGATGCTTCTGGAAGTATAAAACGACCGACGTTCAACCTTTCCGGATTTGGCTCGGAATTTGATAAGTGTCTACATTATAGATGTTAAATATGTGTATCGAATTTTATGCATCTAGTTTTTGTTTTGTATTTACACTCGAACAGCCAGATAGACCAACTTCCTTTGAATAGATTTTACACAAAACTCGACAGAAATCTACAAATTTGGTGTAAAGACAATATGCTAAATTTCATCTGTCTATCTCAAAGAATTTTTGAGTTTTCTTTGTCACAGAAAGACATAACACCCAAAATGCGTTTTTTAGAACTGAAGGTGACCTAATACATGGAGATTCATTCAATTCATGAATTTCTTGGTGATTACAAAACTCTCTCTATACTGTATGAGAAAATAAGAAGTAAAACTAAATTCCCGCAATAAACAGTAAACGCCACACTTTTACTCTCTGCACTGGTCTCATTCTAAATTTATGAATGGTGGCGAGAATGTATGCGACCGCTGGACCGTTGGCTCAGAAACGACTCGCGACAGGATTTACTCCGTAAATTATTAAAGCGTGATAAATAAGCCTCTCTTGATGTGCAGCCATCCACATGTTTCTGCACAAATAGTGGGCCGAGGCTGATATTTTATTTACTTATTTGCTTGGTCCAAGCGCGTTCGTTTGAGAGAAGTTTGCATGGAATAGTAATAAGAAAAGGTAATATATCTGTTTGTCAATGCATACAACAACTAAAAAGAAATCACAGAATTAATACACAAATGAAATATGGTATACGTTCTTTACAACATAATTGCTGATTTCTATCGATATTTATCGATTTCTATCGAAATCCTTCAATGGAAGGTGCGTTATCTTGCGGTGGTATGAAGACATCTCAAAGATGCAATGAGCTAGATCAATGAACATCAACAGTTGTATCATCAAAATCTTTGCGTACTTTTATTTTATTTTTTCTTATTTCAAACATATAAGAATTTTATATTGTAATAGTCAGAAATTTCGATCTTCAGATTTCCCCCTCCCCAATGTGGGCATCTGTACCCACGAAAATACTAATTATATATATATATTGGATCAGAGGTGATCATTTTCTGCTTCAGGTCTAAATTACGATCTGTGGATGAGGGAATAAAATCCACTCCATGAAAAGGGCTGTGACGCAAGAGTAGCTAAGACGTACTCTTGGCCCTAGATGGCGCTACTGATACAAGAGTAAGCTAAAACTCTGCTTAAAATTTTTGACTTCGTCAGCGGACTGTTCGCATTAGATTTTAGAAGAAATCTATTAATGAGAAATCTGTCTATTCGTTTGCTCATGGAGGGATAATTCGCAAGTCCAAAGAATTAAAGCATGTGGTTCCATCATTCAAATCGCTGATAGGAATCCAATATCGTAGCAAATCAGTCAACTGTCGGTCAGATTTTGTGAGCAAGTCATTATTTAAAATTCAACTAGCTTGGTGTATTCTAACCTGTGTATTTTAGTGTATCACAGTATTAAATTGTAGATATGCCAAATTTTGAATGCAATCGGTTAAGAGGGAGGGTTCTTGAATGCATATTCAAATTCTTTTCAGAAATAAGTCGATCATTTTTCATACCTCAAAGTGGTGTTAGAACAAGTCATCCTTTTCATAATTCAGTATCTATAAACTTGTCGAATATTTTATTAAAAGGGCGAAATAAAACTTGACACATTTATTAATTGTTAAATTTCAAAAAAATAGTGAAATAATAAATGAATCGAAGTGTTTACAAAACTTTCTCAAATTGATTCTACAAAAAGGCATTTTTTTAAAAATGCATGTTCGAACTTTATTATTTGTGATATCAGATAAAGTTTCTTGAATTCGTCAGCAAAGATTTGCTTTGTTTAAACATTTATATCTGACAGTTTTTCTGTTTTGAATACATTTGCATTGCTAAAATAAATATCACCAACCCCTTTTTTGTGATAAGTCCATCTAATTATCTATTTCAAAAATAAATATATCTTTAACAATATTGTAAATTGAAGCATGAATTTTTTGTGTGCATGGATGAATGTAAGAACGTTTCATGCATTATCTCTTTTTTCATTATGGAACCGTATAAAACTTAATTTCTGTTGCTGTTCATTATCAACTTTTTACAAAAGTTAGTATTTTCAAATATTTTTCTACAAAATATTTTTCATCATTCAGCAAATGATTTAATTCATTTAATGTAAGTGAATTTCATCTGTTGAATGCATTCTCAAAATAAATAGATACAAATATTAAAAAAATAAACTAAGTTTAGCCATAAGCAGCTACTATGATCTCGCTCACCACAGGTGGCCGCGGTGACCTGATGGTAAGGTCTCGGCTTCAGATCCGGAGGGCTTAGATTCGAGATCCGATTCCCCCGAAGAAGCACCGTGTAAGCGGGTCTGGTGCATGTTAAATCCGTCGGGACCAAACGTCTTCCCGGTAGTATGGAGTGTAAGTTTGGAGAGAGGGTTGCCTGCTCAGGTGTCGTCCTCGTCGTCTGACTGCGGTTCAAAATTAAGGTCCATCTCAAAATAGCCCTAATATTGCTTTAAAACTGGACTTTAATATAACTAAACTGAATAGAACTAAACGCTTTGGCCACGATGTCGGAAGATCGAATGGTTTAATCCAAAGAATCATAAACAGCCATCGTATAACCTTTCCCGTAGAAGGCAGGTCCCATCCTCTGTAGAGGGTAGCCGATCTTACACGATTTCTGCACCCACTAGGATGGCGAAAACCAACCACTATTCCGGAAGAGTCACATTCCCATGTCTGAGGTGACTCCGGGGAATAGAAGCTGGATGTTATCAATTATTTCTTTTTCAATTAAAATCTCTGCATGAATTAGTTTATATGAATCTTTGGTCTACTGTGTTCAATTCTTTACTTATCATATATTTTTCATAAATTTGTGAGAAATCAAAAAGGGAGGCAGGGAAGCATGTTTAAAACATTTGTCTGTTCCAATTTAAATATAAAAAATATATACGTCTCGTTATTAGACAGGCTTTTATTTTTAAAAAGAAATAAAATTGTATCTCATATAAAATCCATATATTCAAGGCTATCACATCTTTGCCTCTTTCTTTGAAAATGAAAAAATTTTATTTATCGTTTTCCTCTTTCCGCTACATTTTTTTCCGGCGTTTCCCTTGGACTCCAAAATTTAAAAGACTGCTGACATTTTTTTAAAGTAATTTTTTCTTCCATCGAGCCCAGAATAATTTATCGGTTGCTTCCATCGCATCTCTGGCTTGGCGCCAAACTAGCTCCAGGGGAAGAACTGAAAAAATGAATTTATAACCCTTTTCTACGAATTATCACAATCTATGACTTTTTTTTCCCCTTCTTTCGTGTCATAATTTATATCTCGCTCCCATGATGGATGTCCGGGTATCTGTATCGCTACTTGGGATGAGAGAGGCTCTAAAAGATCTCTTAGGCGATATCTATTTGCCGAATGCGATGCTGGATTGTGACGATGGGATGAAAGACAAACTGGGTGAGTTCTCTTCTCGTCAGATAATTCCAAAAGGCCCAAAGGTTGCAATCAGTCGATGAAAGTTCCCGTGAAATAATGTGAGCAAGAGTCAGAGTTTGGAACTCCACATTATAACAAACTCGCCAAATTTATGTAAAGGCAAGTTTGCATTTATAGGGTGATATAAGTTAGAGGCGGCACTACACAGTAATCGGAATTAATTATACAGTGTTTCACAAAAGTGATGGGACACTTGTGCTTTACAAAAGGAAACTGTAATAAAATAAATTAAAAAAACATGTACAAATTTTTGTGGGTGTGTTTCAGACTTAAATTTCGTAACAATTATGACATAACATACATTTTGACAAAATATTAAAATATTAATTTAATAAAAATACAATTGTTTAGAACGGAGCAAAAAATAGCTCACATAAGTGATGGGACACCATTAGATATGCAACAAAAATCGTCTGAAATAATCAATAAAAATATTTTTGGTGGTTTTATTTTTACTCAAAAGCAATTGGCAATAATTTATAAAATCGTCTGCAGTATTTCTCTCCAGTTTGTTTTGGAGTTTTTGTGTTTTTTAGCTCTGTGCAGCCATGAATGCTAAACGAAAAAAAACTTCGCCTGAAATCCGAAAATTAGTTAATAATTTGCATATTGAACGTGGAAAATCTATTAGAAAAACTGCTGAAACAGTTAACTTGTGTCATTCAACAGTTTTCAATATCATTAAACGATATAAAAAGAATCATATTATTCAGGATAAAAGAAGACCTGGCCAACCATCAAAGCTATCCAATGGAATAAAGCGAATTATCGTTCGAAATATTAAAAAAAATCCAAGAAAGAGTGCTCCTAAAGTTGCTGCTGATTTACAAGCATTATATGGAATTATTGTTAATCCTGAGACTATTAGAAGGGTAATTCGATCTGCTGGATATCACGGTAGTGTAGCCAGGAAAAAATTCTTCGTAAGTAAAAAGAATAGAAAACTCAGACTAGCTTTTGCAAAATCCAACATAAATAAGAATTTTGATTACTGGAATAAAGTTATATTTGCTGACGAGAGTAAATTTAACATATGTGGTTCTGTCGGTAGAATCTTGTTGTGGAGAAAACCCAGGGAAGAATTTCGCTAACAGAACTTGGTGCCAACAGTAAAACATGGTGGAGGAGGAGTTATGGTATGGGGATGTATGTCGTTCGCTGGAGTTGGTAATCTTGTTTTTATTGACAGTATATTGGATCAGTACAAGTATATTGACATTTTAAAGCAAAATTTGAAATCTTCAACACGAAAATTGAACCTTCATAATGATTTTAAATTCTACAAGGACAATGACCCCAAGCACACTGCTTTGAACGTTAGACTCTGGCTGCTGTATAACTGTCCTGAAATAATAAAAACACCACCACAATCTCCAGACTTAAATCCCATAGAGAATATTTGGCAAGAATTGTAATCAAGAATTCGCAAACACGCCATTTCTTCAAAATAACAATTAAAATCGGTGCTTCAAGAAGAATGGGGTAAAATCACTCCAGAAATGACAAAAAAAATTAGTCGAATCCATCCCAAGAAGATTAAATCATGTTTTAAAAGTAAAAGGAAATCCAACAAAATATTAAACCTTTTAAAAAGTAAAATTTTTGGATAAATATTTGATGGAAAAGTAAGTGTCCCATCACTTATGTGAGCCAATTTTTGCTCCGTTCTAAACAATTGTATTTTTATTAAATTAATATTTTAATATTTTGACAAAATGTTTGTTATGTAATAATTGTTACTAACTTTAAATATGAAACACAGCCAAAAAAATTTTGTACATGATTATTTATTTATTTTATTACAGTTTCCTTTTGTAAAGCACAAGTATCCCATCACTTTTGTGAGACACTGTATATCGGCTATAAAAATAAAAATACAGCACGAAACAATAAAGGAAAAAACACAAAACTGGACAAAGCATAGGCATAACAGGAAACATTGCAAACATTTCATTTTTCAAACCAACAAAAGGAAACATTGTAGTGCAGTACTTTAAAAACGCACCCTTAAAAAATTAATCTTAAATTTTAATGTGGATTATTGATAAATTGAAAAAAGTAATATTTCAGAATATTTTAAAAAAAAAAAAAGTTGAAGAATTAACTCATTGCTCGATTATATGCTTTCAATATTAAAAAAGTGGGTTTCAAAGCCCTTTTTGAAGAAAATAAAATATTACAAATAAAAATAAATTGAAGAAAAGAATTGTTATAACCTCAACGGATTTCAAAATTTTGCTATGTCTTCCCCCTGGTGTGGTGCGGAAGATTAGAAAGAGGAGTTAGAGCAAAGGTGTCGTCCTCCTCATCTGATCACGATTCAAAATTACGAGATCCGACCCAAAACAGCTTTAAAACGGTGTGTTATTATAACTAAATTAAAATAAAATTTTTGTGGTCCTAAGTAATGCACATTATGAGGTACATCTTTCAAACACATTTTTAACTTAATAGAAATCAGTTATTAACATGTTGATTAATATTTCTTATTAATAGATTTGTAAAAATATTTATATTGTCATTTTTAATATAAATATCGTAGAAAAGCAATTAAAACTATAAAGATCTTGTAAAATTAATCATAATCAGTTAAGGATTTTCATTACATTAAAATATAAATATTTAATTAATCGATAATCTGTCGCTGATTATGATCAAATAAAAAATTATTTAAACAATGGTAAAAAGAAAAATCAACAAATATTTTAAGGCAAACAATTTGAGCTTGATGAACGCATAATAAAGCGCTTTAATTATTCAATTCAAAACCGCATTCCAATTTTCCAAGAATTTAAGAAATTGTAACCCGATGTCAATTTAAAATCATCTTAGATATTTCATCATGGAGAGGTATAAAGAATGCCTCGTTTATTGATCAGAATTCATTGATGGAATAATATGTTGTTTTGATTCCTAATAATATACAAGTTTATTGCAATATTTCTGAAAATTTTATGAGGCTTCAGACTTGATAATTTTAAATAAAGACCAATCTTTTTTTCTCCCACTATTTTTGAAAGAAAGATTCGCTTTGCTGGTCTCATTTCTCACCTCGAATTGAACAAAAAAAATTCCGTTAAAGATTTTGATTAAAATATAATGCAATTTATTACAATACTCAGAATTTAATGGCAGTATCAAAATAAAGACATTTTAATGTTATAAATTTAAGTACGAAATTTAATTATGTTAGCGTCTCCTTTGGAAACAATTTTAGGGCTCTTTAAGGATGAACATCGTCATTTTGGATGGCGGTCAGAGGATAGAGACGGCACCTGGGCCTAGCACTCCACTTCCTAATTTCGTTGCTATACCGGCGGGAGA
This sequence comes from Argiope aurantia, assembly GCA_026543865.1. Taxonomy (NCBI): domain Eukaryota; kingdom Metazoa; phylum Arthropoda; class Arachnida; order Araneae; family Araneidae; genus Argiope; species Argiope aurantia. The sequence goes on from JAPMOR010099558.1 coordinate 212,885, forward strand.
TTGCTTGCCCCACAGCGTTATATATGTTATGCAGTAGGCCTTTACATACAGCGGATCTTTGAAGGATTCGATTTTTGAGCCCCAGAGAAATTCGACAGTGAAGTCGATCCCTTACCGCCAGGCCATCGTGTTCTTATTTGAGCTACGAAAAAATTATTTATTCTCAACTAGATTATTCTCCTCTCTGGTTTCTTCGTGTGCTAACACAAAAAGTCGCGTTTAGTGCTTTTTAAAACAAAGAAGAAATGTCAATATGTTCCACTATGTTTCCCTTTCCACAAAATGGCTTTAATATGCAATGCAGACAAAATTTTACTATCCACGCTTCATTTGTGAAATAATGCGTTCAAATACTCACAAATATAGAAATCAACCCCCGCTTACACAACATGTTCGAGGAATATTTTACACGAAAACTGCGTAAAAATGTGGAAGAAATCAATCAACATGATTACACCGGAAATGCATACCCGATGCTCTTCGCCACAGAACATAGCTTGGCTTCATGCAAGCAAGCATGTTGAGAACAGAAACCCCCTCTGTAGTGATGATAGGCAGGACATGTGCCCTGAGTCCCATTACCCTGAGATGCAAGAATAAATTAATCGTATTTGAAAACAAGGGTGTTTTTTTTTTTTTTTTTTCATTTTTATTTGAAGTGGCTCCAATCAAATATGGAAAAATATTTCGGACACAATCTGTTTTAGAAACTAATTCAAACTAAATTTTTAAGAACAAATAATTTCATATATCAAAAATGCAATTATTATAAGCCCCGTTTCTGAAAGAGAAAATTCGTTAAGATCCTTTCTCAGGCTTATGTTTCAACTTATATAACAACGAATGCCGATTCACTTCATAGCATATCTTGCGAAATGCTTTGAGGCAAAAGAATGAGGGTCTTTCTTTTCGGTGCGATTGGATATCGAATGTGTTGCCTGACCAATTATGAGGAAAAAAGTTCGTAATTCTTATGTTCAAAGAAATGCTTCCTTTTGCTAGATAAAGTGCGAAGTATGTATACGAGAGCATATATTTTTTCATTATTATCCGTATTCCTGGATTTCTTTTCAATATATTAAATGCTTCACGTGCATTTCATCATAGTGAAATACGATGTTTTATTGGGACAAATATTTATTATATATTTTTCGAATGAAAAACTTCCACTCAAACAGCTTCTCGAATCCTAATTAAAGTTCTTTTTAATTAGCTAAAATAATAATTTTCCGAATTTTCTGAGAATGTATAGCAAAATTTTATCAGAAACTTTCTTAACGACTTCGTAACATGTGTTTCTTAATATCGAGCGATACGTCTAATACTGTTCAACAGAAAGAGCTGTCCGTAGTAAGTTATCTACTAAAACAGAAGCAAACTATTGCATATTGTCACCACTCTAGCCAATTGGGGTTTTACATACTTATGCAATTTAAGCCTTGTTTGAGATGTAATTCACAGTTTGCGCAATTTAATTATTTATCTAAAAGTTTTATTGAATTTGGTTGAAGTATGTTTTGAAAGAGTGAAATGTGAACATTGAATGATTTGGTCTTGTCCCTGACTGTGCAGATATGATAAAATGTTGGATCGATAGAGAAGAAATTTGGACTCTCATTATAGCGAACATTCATTGAGGTAGTTCGGGAAACTTGAATCACTGGGTAGCAAAAACCTATATTGAAATCCGCAATAAACATTTTGTAAAAAAAAAAAGTGATAATATTGAATTACGTTAAAAATATTTACGTAACTTTTAACATTAAACTTCTAGCCTAAATTAATTTTTTGTTCCTAGACAAATTATACACATATTCAAATGAAATGATGCTTATTTTGCAAACAAATGCAACATAAAATGAATGTATTAAGCATGAATAGCTTCAGAACAAACGGATTATGTGTTAACCTAGCGGTGATGGTTTGGCTGATTTGGAGGATCAAATACTGATCATTTAACGCCGAAAAAAATCGTTTAGCAATAATTTATGACTCGAGAAATATTATTCAGAAACTGAAACAAATTCTGATCCAAAAAAGCTGAGCAATCATTTTTATAAAGTCATTCTTAGTTTATCAAAGAGCAAAATTTTAAAGAAAGAGATGTTTTAAGAGACTGAAAGTTTAGTTCTTTGTTTAGTTTATTTCGCAGTTTTCAATATCGGGATCTTTTCGTTTCGCTCGTAAGTGCTGTCTGAATCTGAAATATGTAGATAGATTGAATTGAATAAATTGTTTTTACCCTTAAAGAGTCTGGTGCTTCATGTCTAGAACTATGGTCATCATATATTAGCAACTTTAACTTTTTCGACGATTTTCGCATATATCTTGTTTATAACAAATTATAATATTTGAATTTAAAATTTAACAATTATAATATTAATTGTATTTTATACAACGTTTAAGCTGAAGTCGGGTCACTTTTGATTTTATGATTCGATAAAAAAAATTAGTAAAATTCATAAACATGCTGAGAATTTAAGGATACTTAGCAGTATCAAAACAAAATACATTCTCAAAATATATGTATAATTTAATCTAATAGTTGGAGCAACTAGGTAGTTAGATGATTAAAAAAAGTAAAACTCGTAACAAAGTAACAAACAAAGTAGTAAACAAAGTAACTTAACTCGTTCTTTGTTCAAATAACTAGTTTATCAAATAAGTACTGCAGCATCGCTAAAATTTTGGATTTTTTCCGAATTTTAGACATTTCTAATAGCATGTAAAGAACACCGAAAATTGACGATGAATGTCAAAGTTGTTGTTTTATCAGGAGATGAATGCAGCCGAATGAACAAATTTGCATCTCGAACTGAAGGAGGCTGCAAAATTCATAGAAAATCGTTCCATTGCAGATTTTTCCGATCTGCTAAAAGTATTATCTCCACAAATAAGCACAAGCAACAAAACATCTCGATAAATTTTGTTATTCGCTCTGAAGAATGACGCAACGAAGATAAATGTCGTCACCAAAAAACTATGTTTTTATATCTACGTAGATATAAGTAGTGTAGTAAATGTAAAAAGCAATTGAAATGCAGAATTTTTTTTCCATTCGCTCATCAAATTTTGTTTTAAAAAGTACCGTAAACGCATTAATAATTTGTCTCCATGTGTCCATCTAAGAATTATGGCTGGGACATTGGTCTTGGTCTACTCCACGACGACCCGCCTACCCGAAACGGTGTAAGACTTTGATAGCTGCCCTGGAGAGCGTGGTTAGGATATTTGCTCACCGTTACCTGTCTACTGACTGCCAGATCTGGGACAATTTCTAGTGAGTCGAAAGTATTTTTTACTAAAAAAAATGATGGAACAAGACTTTTTTTTTTTCAAGAAGACCTTGAATTGCCTGGTTTAATGAATACTCACAGTTGTGGAGTTGTTTCTATTTCTACAACTTTCAATTTTCTGTTGCATTCCTGAAAAGCAATGGCCCTGTGCGCATTACTTTCTTTATTTAGGAGGGGGTGGGGACATTTTCTTTTAGTGGCATGTCTAGTCATGTTTTTTCTCCCAGACAATGGAGGCCGCGGTGACCTGGTGGTAAGGTCTTGACTTCGAAACCGTAGGGCTGTGGGCTACAGACCCGCTTCCAATGAAGAAACGTCGTGTAAGCGGGTCTGGTGTACATTAAATCTGTCAAGTCCAAACATATTCCCGCTAGTGTGGTGTGGAAGTGTAGCTCAGGTTCCGTCCTCGTTATCTGACCTTAGTTCAAAATTTTGAGGTCCATCCCAAAATACTTCTAGTGTTGCTTTAAAACGGGACGTTAATGTGACAAAAGTAAACCAAACTAAAAGTCCCAAACAAAACCCTCAGGCCCTAAAACCTCCAGACATTTCAGATATCTTGACTAGATTTTGCTATTGCATTTGAAGCAAAATTAAATAAATTCCAAGATAACCTCGTAGTTTGTTGCAAAAGAAGAGGAAACCTAAACTAAGATAACTCGTTCTTCGATGTTTATTTAATACTTTTTACGACAATAGATTTTTTTCATTTCATGACTAAAATTAATCATTAGAAGTAATGTAGTCATGATTCTTTTCATTTTATCACGCACAGAATTGCTACAACCCTGTCCGCTTAAATAGAATAATTATAAATTTAGCTACGTTAAGTGATTTTTTCGAAACAAATTAAGCTCTAACAAAACTTTATATTCAAGTAATGTAGGAATTTATAATGCACTTATCTGTGAAATTTATCAGTTTTAATAACAACTTATAGTAAGCTTATCTTTATTATGCGCTATAGCGTTGAGAATTTAATTTAAACTTTTAATACACCATTTACCTTAAAATTCTGCGCGCTTTTCTTTTAGCTTCACCTCTTTCTGCCGAAATTCATTTTCCAACCTGAAATCTTTGGTGAATCAGATCGGCCGTTCCTTAAACCGAGGGAGAAGGCTTTAAGGAGATTATAAGTCTTTAGAAACTTTAATAAGTTGGAATTTATCTTCATATTCCTTCCATTTACAAGAACTTTTAAAGGATTTGTTGATCAAATACTTTCATTTCTTTATATAAAGCTGGTATTGGTATTTATTATTTAATCAGAAATGTGATTCGAAATTCAGCATGACGCTAACAAAATTCCTTTCTTTAGAAAATTTGTTTTCTTTTAGGAATCAATAAATCTTGAATCTCTTTATTTCATGATATTCTAGAAAGAGGAAAGTTTCTTTCCCCATTAAAATACATAACTAAAAGAATATAAGGTAATTTTTGTGTATTATCAAAACTCATATACACTTATAAGGATATATTTTCCTTGAACAGTCCGTCAGCTGTCTAAATAAATTTTTCTCAAGATGAATCATCAGTCCTCATTTGTCATTGCAGCAATTATGGCTCATTCGTGATAAGAAAATTATTCGATTCCAAAACATTATTTATCCCGGAATCGATATGATCCAAATCTGTTATATTGCGAATAGAATTTTTACGCTATTATTAAGCACGTTTTTATGAATGCCAATTTCATTATCATATATTTTTCCCATGATATGCAATAATTTTTTGCAAGATTTGGCGCAATGCGCTTTACTGCCATAATGCAAATCAATTTTATTGTTTCATTCAGTCATTTAACTAAATTGATACTAATTTCGATGCCCCCACAGAGTCATTTAACAAATGATAAGTAATTTCATTGTTTCATACTGTTAATTGTTTTTCTCCTAGACTAAGCTTTAATTAGCAAAGTTTGCTGTTCTTTATATGCGAACTTTAAAAAATACAAAAATTGGGGTTTGAAGTGACACGATTTTAAATATATATTTTTCAACTCGAGTTTATTAGATGAAGTTATTCTTAATTCATTTGATAAGTTTTGTGTAGTGAACTATTTTCACGCAACCACTTCAAAATTGTTCTTTTCAAGAGATAATAACGGGCATTTGCTTTACTTTTAATCACAGGATTTAGGTTCTTTTTAGATCAGATTTAATTCCAGTTTCCTTCTTCTTAGACTGAGTAAAAATGAAAAGAATTGTCTTTATTGTTTCAATCAGATTTTCAAAGCATCGTATAATTCTTTCATTCAATATATTTAACGCTGTGGATATTTTGAGACACTTTCTCTCATTTTTTTGCTGTTAAATTTAACCATACGTTAATATTTAACGTAAAATATTCAAAGTGCCTGATTTAGAAAATATGAGTATAAAGAATATGAATTTCCATTCGCTTATATTTCAATTTTCATTAATTTAATATTTTTCAATAGCATTAAACAAAGGTATAGTTTCATTATTTATCTATTCCAAATGGACCCTCCGAGTGGTTAGTTATTCTGAGCATGAGTTCTGTATCTCAGAATCTATCTGATAACAGGTTGTTTCATAAGATATTCAGCCTCCGGGCGAGAGTTGTCAGAAAAAGAAACTACCGAATTTCTCCCCTATCATGCCCATCCGCGGGAAATTCAATTACCGCAGTAGGTAGACATTTGCTGGTTGTTATCAATGATTGAGCCCCCCCCCCCCTAATTTTTTTTCAGGTAAGCAAATTGAAGTTGAAACTAACTCCTCTGATCCCGATTACTTATTCTGGAAATCTGGTATTTTCTCAAAGGAAAAAAAAAATGTAAAAAATATTTTTCACTCGCAGTTTTAATTTTTTATGCTAAAAAACCTCTGAAAGTTTATCTCATTTTTTATTATTGCTACTCAATTTCTTTCATTTCAGTATCTTTACACGAAAAAGAGATTCGTATAAATTTTCTTTTCATTAATATTTTATGATATGAAAAAGAATTTTCATAGACGCAAACGCGCCAGAATCATGTTATAAATGTACACTTCTTTGACAAAGTTTGGAAATAATGTTTAGTGCAATTAAGATATTTTTTTCAAGCTCATATTGATTTTCAGTGTTAATATCTTAGATTATTTATTTTTTATTTAAAGACTTTAATTAAAATATCTTTTGTTAAATTATAAGTCATATAATATGATTTAGTTATATTATGTAACGTATAATTTTGTTATATTATGTCTTATATTATAACTTAGTTATATGACTTATTTATATTATTAATTTTCATTGTTAACACCTTAGATGCTTTATTTTTTATCTAAAGAGGTAAATTAAAATACCATTGACTAAGTTAAAAAATTCTAAAACTCTGCACTATAAAATTTGAATTTTTTTTTATTATTATTTGTAGAGGGGGATATAGCCTGGATATTTTTTTTAATAATGTTACAAAAATGTATGCATGCATGCGGCATATAAATATTTATACATAAACCAGGTTGCGAATATATATAGGCTTGAAAACATCTTTTCGATACTTTACATTGGCTGACAGGGAAATGTTCGATCTCAAAATTATCCTGATATTTTTCACTCAATTCACCAAGCAATAAAGCAAATATTTAATGAGATCTGAAATCCCAGGCAATAAAATATCCTCTTTCCGCTGTTTATTTTATATTTAAGTACCTCAGCCATCGAATTCTTGATCATGAAATAGTAAAAATTCGTTTATGGAAACTATTTTTCACTTGCCGTTTCTCTACAACTTGGATTGCTTTATTAAATTTTCTTACGTAATATCCTTCTACATATTTCGGATAATTTTTGATAAAAAAAATATCTTTCAAGTTTTAATATAATCAATTTTTATAATAATTGTTAAAATTAGAATACGAAACATCAAAGCTACACAGCGAGGTATTTATTCGAATGTTCCAAATGAAATGATTTTAGTTTTGTGGCTTTCAGTAAACCTAGACAAAATAGAAAAAAACCCGAAATGAATGCTATTTCAGTTAACAAATACATAAAAATCGCAAATGAGAAAATTTCAAAGATAATATTAATAATTTGCATTTAAAATTCTTCTAATAATATTTTAAAACTTGTTTTTATTTACTTTTTAATCAAATTAATCCTGCCTAGGAAAAGATAAAGTACCCATTGTAGGATATTTTGTCTGCATCTAGATGTGATTAATTTTATTTATATTTTATTGGAATACCTAAAATGAATTTTGGTATGTTTATCATATTCTGAATGTATTTAGGAATGAGTTCTTAAATATCTTAATTGCAAAGAGTTAAAGTCAATTCCTAATTTTTTAAATTTGTTTGTTAAATATCAATAGCACTATTATTTATAATCGGTACTATAATTACAATATGATTATTAAAATCATCAGTTTAGAGATTTCTTTTATCTTTTTTTTATGTTTATATTTTATGTTAGTGTCCAATCTAGATGGAGCATATGCATTCTGCCACTGTCGTACTTTCCTGTTTCTTTATAGCTTTCAACAAAGTCATTAATAAACATTTTTTTATCAAAGAAAATCGTTTACAGCATTGTTCACGTGCCTAAACCATGTGTTCCTAACTCATACAGCAGTTTACTCCTGTATACGTATTCAGCAGTTCATTGCAAAAAAAATTACAAAAACAAACTTTTCCACAAAAACGTTATCACGAATACTTGTTTGTTTACTATAAGATATTCTTCTATAGACATATTTCCTCGAATTTTCCCAATCACTTTCCGCGAGTTCCTATAAATTCTGTTTCTTTTTCAAACGGTTTTCCTTTATACTTATATACTCGTAAATATTCGCTGTAGTTTTACATACTCGTATTATTCAAAATGCAAAAAGGTACTTTTTGACATTTTCAGCAATTCTGAAATATCTTAAGAATATCGTAAACACAGTAAAAAGCAGATTAAATGAGATTGTATAAAAATTAAATAATTTTAAATATAATCAATTACTTTTTAAAGTGGGACAGTTAAAATAATTGCTGATTCTATAACATTTTTGCATATTTTTATAAATTTCGGTAGTTTCGTGTTTTAAAGGGCGACAACTTCGAATAAATTCATCCTCCGATTGTTTCACTGGAATTAGTTCTTTTTCAGTGGATTTTATGTACATCGAATGTTTCGTAAACTATTTTAAAACGCCCCTGAGAAATTTGATAAGAAAATAGAATATTCTTATAAAAAAATCTTAAAACAAAAATAATAAACTTCTAATTCTTTCCCAAAAAATTCCTCAAGTTTAAAAATGTTTTTGGGAAATTGATTATAAATAATCAAACAGAATTTAGAACCTTAATTTCACTAAGCTCATCATAAAAAGGTAAGGTAAGAATCATAATAGAAAATATAGATGTGAAAATATTCAAAATTAAGCCAAAAAAGTATTTTATATAAGTCTTTGTTTTTAATTTTCAAATTAATAAACGTTTCATTTCTTAACATGATAAATCTAATGACCCTTAAGGATAGCTAATTTTTTAACAATTGCACCCTAATTTCATTAAAACCAGTCTGAGATTTGTGTTGTTTTTTTCTGTATTTGTATGTTTCGGATGGATAAGTGTGTTTAATACATTTATCCCTTCGCGAGTACAATTTAAAAAATAGATGTAAATATGAATGCTGTTTTATTGAAAGCAGGTATAAGAATAGACTTCAATTTATCCGCGTAAAATACTTTTTTCGAATTCTCATTACGAAAAAAAAATTAATTTTGTATTGTAGAGATGAAAATTAGAAAGGAGTATTGCGAAGAAGTTATTTACACTCATTTCCTGAATTATATATATTTAATGTACTTTATACGGAATATATTATAATAATATACGGAAAATATACTTAATGGGATCCAGCATCAAGTATTGTACCATTTTTATCAGGTCTTTATATGATTTTACGTTATTGATATAATCTCGTGATATTTCTCTTGATGATTTTTTATCATAAATTAAAATTGGCTCGAATCCATTTTTCATCAAAAACTTATTTTTAACGTAATGAAACACAACATTTTTCCCCAGACTTTTTTTTAGTATTTAAATAAAAATAAAAAATAACATACACGAGTAAAGAATATCTCAACACACTTACGTCAAAATATGTTTAACGAAATACTCTTATCAGATACGCATTTCTGTTTTGTGAAATAACACTTCTAAATATTTACTTTATGAATGAATTTGACATTAAGTAATTATTTTTACTTAAAACTGTAAAATGTCGCTTTCGATTTTTGTTATTCCTTTGATAGCAATCGGTTTAATTTAAGATCTTTTTAATTGTATTTTTAAAATTATGCATATCTTTAAAAGCATTTTATGTTATATACGAAGAGAAGTACTTTGTTTCCGTAATCAACATCAAACTTTCCTATTTTGAACATTTAAAGGGAAATAATAATTTCAGATTCGTTCTTTTCCACCACCTGCGAGTTTATGTATCATAATGTTTAGCACTAGCCAGTCCAGCACTGATAAACATGTCACTAACGGAGGAACAGCAGAAAGAAATGAAAGCATTAAAATAGCTTTTGACGCTCTCGGACGAAATAAGGTGATTCCGCCCACTTGGAATAAGATTTGACTTACAGAAAAAGGTTTTAATAACTAAGCAGTCACTTTAGCTAATATCGCATACCAATAAGATGGTTGTCAGCGATGGCTAATTATATGCATGAAATGAAACATAATAGCAGTTTAAAAAATTGCATAAATATATTTGTAATAATAAAATAGGAAAATTGAATTAAAATGTTTGAATCAAAGCGTGGAAAAAAAAAGCGAAAAACAACGGAATGCTTTGAGAAAACTTGTGAATAAAGCTCAAGTGAAGTACGCGAAAGTTAAAAGAAGACAACTCAAAACGAAAAAGATCAAGTTGCAAAAAAAAATTATATGCAAAATGAACTGCCTGAAAAATATTTTGCTTCCTTCTTGGGAGTTTTAATTTAAATGAACAAAGAAGATTTAGTAATCATTATCTGCAGTTTTCGACTTGTTTGAAAATTTGTTTACCAGAAGATTTTAATATTCAGATCCTTCAACAATTTTATTCCGGAATTGTAAAAGAAAAAACTGACACATATTTCACCCATTCTTGTTCTGAAAAATCTTCAGTAAAACAGAAATTGAGAATATTCATTTAAGACTTTCTTCAAAGCTTTTAGCTATAACGGTATTAATGAGTATCTTGAATATACTTTACAGCCCTCCAAAACTACTGACCCTATTCTATGCCTTCAACATAATAAAATCCCAATTCTAAAAATCTATTAATATTTCTTGTTTACAAGAAAAAGAAAAATAAGAAATAGATTAAAGTTTATAATCCGAACTCTTTTTCCCCGATTTCAGGCAAATTATTAGAAAAAGTGTCCTCTAAATAAGTAACCTTACTCTTAATAAGCAACAAGAAGTATATTGTTGTGAATCCGTGGTTCTTTCGATTTGTTAGTTTGTGTAGAAACAGTCCTTTAGTAACTAACGACGATTTTTATTAAACACGAAGGACACGAGTCATCGGACAACACTGCCGAATATACGCAATACACAGCAGCACACAAAGTGGCCAGACAGAATTCAGCAGGAGGAGGGAATCTACTTAGCTACACTTTATGGTCTCTCCAAATGCCTGCAATTCTCCACTGTCTCCTCGCTTTAGCTGTATCCAACTGACTACTACACGAATGGCTACTCCACACACGACCCGATGCTGCTTCTATGATAAACTCCAGGATTCGGATCGCGGCTCAATTCACCAATCTCTTGAGCTCCACTTCGCTGAACTGATTTAATTAATTTACTCGCTATGCGACACTAAACCTCTCGACGACTCTATAATGAGTCGACCAAACAGTTCCAGGGGGAATGTTTTTGTTTAATGCAAGTGCCTAGTCACTCTCGGTCTCTTCCAGGTTAGGAAAAATCTAGCTTCTGTGCGGAGGATCTTTGCCTTATACATCATCAGTTCTTATTGAACAATTCCAACTGCAACTCTACCAGCTATTCGAGAAAAAGGGTCCTAAAGAGAAGAACATTGAAGAAAATGAACAGAAAAACACGGAAGAATTCGAAATTTCAACAGAAATGGATGCAGATCGAGCAACAAGTAATGACTTCATCACAGCCACGATGCTTACCAAAAAGAAAAAGTAGTGTAAATAATTTAGGGGCATGTGTAGATAACTTTTTAACATTTAGATATAAGCTTAAAAATGTTCAGAATCTGTCTTATAAAAATTCGGATATAATAAAAAATTTATTAAAGATATAATAATAAAGATATTTCATTTAAAATAAACTCGTTTGTTTATTGTCGATAATTAGTTTTTGCGTGCTAATAGTTGGAAGAAAAGCTTAAATTTTGGCAAAAAAAACTTTCATCATTTTTGATAAAATTATAAGAAAAATCTGTAAAACAGACAAGGGAAAGTATGAAAACTTTGAAGCATAAATATAGGTTAGTTAATAAAGTTATTGCGAAAAATGCTTCAAAAATTTTCGTTCAAGTTTCCGTAATGGGTACTTTTATCCTAATATAGTTTTACGCATTTAATGTTCTTAAAAGACCAAATTCCCAATTTCTGACTGATACATCATCCAAATTATAGATAGACGTCAAATAATATTAAATTTTAAGATAAAACCAAACTCGCAGGCGAAATCAAGATTTTCATGCTGTGTATATTATTTGAGCATCTATTTGAGCTAGGATCTTCAACTGTGCTCTTTCGCTAATCTAGTTGCAAATTGGCAATCGATCTGAAGGTTCGTGTTGGCTAATTGAGTGCACCGGGAGGAGATTTAACTCTCGTGTGTAATCAGTTCACTCACGTGGCAAACGATTTATGCATTGTAATGGGGAGTGCCTTATACACCGAACATACATAATTTCACCTGATCGAAATTCACCGATGTTTAAAATAATTGACGTGAATAGACAACAACTGCGGCTTATCTACTGGATAATTTAAAATTCGGTCTACGGACCATCACCCGAGTCCGGACCCATTTACCCAGATGCCCACCTCACATCAACGGTTTCGAAACACGACTTTCGATTCAAAAGCCTAGTTTGCCTCGAGCTATGGGTTTTCAAAAAATAATTATATCTTGAATAACGAAATAATATTGCAACCAATTTTCATTTTGCTATTCCTAAAAAATGCATAAAATATTTATTAATAAATAAAATATAATTTATTTCAAAATGAATTATATTAACTAAATTGTACACTTTTTTAAATTAAAAATATGAACGTAAAAACAAAATCGTAAAAGCGAGAAAGCAATTGGCAGTTTTAATGATATGCTTTAAAGTAATGTTCATATGTATGTAAAGTAATGTTTATGCTTTAAAAAAAGATCTTTTCAGCATTGCACAATGTATGAATGAATAGACTATTTAGCAAGTAGCTAAGTATAAATTAAGTTAGACGATTTAGTAAGTAGTTAACATTAAAAGTACTTTTAACAAACTACTTTTATTGTTATACATATCATATTGCTAATGCAGATTCATTTAAAGTAGAAATTTTAAAATGTTTAAACTTATTAATAAATATAATAAAAGAGTTATTAATTATTAATGTGATTAAATTAATTATTAATTTAATTAAATTAATTATTAATTTAATTAAATTATTAATATTAATTATATTATATAAATAATATTAATAATATTAATTATTATTGATTATATTAATTATTGATTATTATATAAATTATTGATATTGTAAAATTGATCATTAAATTAATTATTAATTAAATATTAAACATTTATCATAATAATGAGAAATATCACATTTACTATACATCTTAAGAAGTAATTGCTCATTTTTTTTTTAAAAAAACACCACGATTTGTGTACATGCAGTTAGAAGCAAAACTAAATTGTTCATCGTCTTCTGACGCTCTGATTGTACATGAATATTAAATAAAGCTCTTTGAATCGCTGATTACTTTTTCATTAGTGTTTAAATAAATTCGAAGCTTTTCAATGCAACCCATTAAAGAAAGCGTCGTGAAGAATCGCTTTCTCCATCGCCACAGAAATTAATAAAATGACAAAGAAAAAAGGATGTTACCCCACCCCCGCCCCACCCCCACTTTACTTTCTAGAGAAAGGTTCGTCATTTATGCGAAGGCGAAATCATTTTTGCCTCAGAAAATCTGCAGATTTTAAAAAAGAAGAGAGCCAATGTATAAGAGAAGCTTGTGTCATATAAACGAAATACAATATAATCGTTGCAATAGTTATGAATACATAATAGCATAATGCATAAATGTACATAAACAATGCAATATTGTAATTTCATTTTTAGTTAAATTTGGAGGGTTTTTTAGTGAGAGTCATTTAGAGTCATTTTTGGTTTTGTTTCTGATATCTATTGATTTAATTTCTTTATAATCTTGGATTTAGAGCTTTAAAATTTTATAATTTTATTTAGTCGTCCATAACTTTGATAAAAAGAAATCTTTTTTTTTTATTATTATTTTGAGTGCACTTTTAGAAACGTGTTTTAAGTGGGTTTTTTTCTTTGTTTGTTTGCTACTTTTCGTCTCTGTACTTAAAAATGTTTCTGAAATCTTGCACCGGATGGTTTCACTCTAAAGAATCAAAACTTAATAACAATAATTTGATTATTCTGCAATTAAATGTGGTAGATGTTGAAATACTGTTTTGTCTTCCAAAACCTTCAAAAGTACAAAATTTTGAAAATCCAACGAATCGAAAAAGTAAATATTTACAAAATTCCATCTTCTCAAACTTTAAAATTTTTCTTGCTTTCATTTAAATATTTTAATGAAATTGTTATTTGTTTTCATTCCAAATGTCTTTCAATCTGCCGAATAAACACAGCTCTTGTTCAACCAGAAATATGAGCTTAATGCAACATTTCGTTGTTAATCATCCCCCGCCCACCCTCACGTACATTTCTTGAAATTCTTTATGATCCGTTAATTGCAAGTTATTAAATATTAGAAGAACAAAGAAAATTGTAGCAGGAAGAGGCGTACGAGAAAAGGAGAAAAAAATCCCGCAGTATTGAATGCCAAGGAGCCAATTTCACAAGATCGAATGTATTTTCTCTCTCTCCTAATGTCTTTGAAAAGGGAATTCATTCTGGAGTTTTAATTAAAGTTTTTAAGAAATGCGGAATTAGCTTTGTTTCGATGAAAGGATTAATCTTAAGAATGTGGTAATTTTCCAATGATTGAATTTTAATTAGTCACATTGGCTATTTAATTATTAATTGAAATTCGTTAATACTGAACAGAAAATGATGGAAAACCCTCTGAAAAGAAAAGCAACTTTTAGCGAAAGTGAAACCCTTGATTTATTAGTAGACAGATAATAGTATCATATATCCAGACTTAAATTGGAAGTTTTATCTGCGGTTATGTTCCTTGATTAAAAGAATTCATTACACGATCTGACTGCTAGAAAATTAGCTCCGGTTTGTTTTCCTTTATCGATTATAAATCTCATTTCATGCAATTAGAGCAGAATTCATTTAGTATTTAAAACCGAAAATCTCACGTTTTACCAAATATATTTTGAGAAATTAATCGAGTCAGTCATGTGATTCGTGGGCTTCTAAGAAATTCAAGGAAATTTTAATTTAATTCGAACTTTGCTTTCATAATTAAACTCTATTTTCATGCATTTTTATTTCATTTCATTTCTTTTTTTTTTTTTTTTTTTTTTTTTGAGTTTGTAAAAATGTATTTTTGCAGTCGATTTTTCTCAAACCGTTAAACTCTAGAATTCTTTGCTTTATTCCTCACTTACTTTACTTTCCATTCGCTTTTGTGTTCTCGATGAGAATATTCTACTTTAATATTTACAGAAATTTAAAGTTCGTTATTCGATTCAGCTCACTGAATTTTGATTAAATGCAGGGGTCACCATCTGGTAATGAACTTGAGAGAAAATGGATTTCAGGATTTCATAATATTTTTAATTAAAAAGTAAGTCGCAGGAAATAGGAAAATGAAAAAAAAACCATTTTATTCGCTAATAAAATCATGTTTTCAAAAATAATTTTTTACGAAAGCTACTGATTGATAGTAAACATTGGGAGGAAATAATGCTTTATGTTTAAAATCAAGTTCTTGATCTAAATTTTTTTAATTAACCCCAGTAAATTTTAAAGACATATATTTCGTAATATGAAAAATGAAATGAGACGTCAAATTGAGCAGTTGCATCAAATGAACCACGCTTTTCGGATTGAATCAAAACTGAAAATAATATTTTTGACAGAAAAATTTTATTGTTAGCAATCGCAAAAAACTCCTGTTCAATTAAAAATGAGTATTTTGCAATATTTAATAGCTCGCATATTTAATTCTTTAAAGTGCCATTATTTACTGAACAACATATTAAAATAGTTTTTAAGCTCAGATTTAAAGAAGAAATTTCTTTGGTTTATTAGATAAAATTTATTAATATTTAAAAAACGAATAAGAACACTTCTTTGTGATTAAAAAAAAATCACGTATCTTAGTATTTCTGTCATCAAAAAATTCATCAAAGACTCACACCATTCTCCTTTTCATAGTAAGATATTTTCGCATTGCAAACTGAAAATAATAATTAATGCATAATGCACAGGGTTCTTAAAACTTCTCTATGTATCCCAAATGTTTATTATTTTTGTAAAGTGAAAAGAAACATCAATTCTAGTCAGAGATGGTAACCTTTTATAGGGCATAATTCTGGAGCATTGACAAATAAAATTTTTTAGCGTCATATCATAATAAACTGCTGATGTAAATCCTCAATTTCGTTGATTTTCCATTTAATTTTTGAAATAAGGGGTGGTAAATATACTTATCAGAGATCGTTCAAGGGAAACTGAAAGTGGTAAGCATACTTACTACTAAGCGTTAAGGGTAAGGATATCATTGAATGTTCATTGGTAAGCAAACTTGCTACTCTATAGTAGGTAATTTAAAACAATTGTTTTAGTTAGAACTCATAGAATTCAAATTCAGTAATGTCTGACATTAAAAAAACCTACAATAGACATTTAATAATGGATGGATTCGATAGTAAGTATATTTCCTACCCTTTTGAGAAATTTATTTTCGAATTAAATTAAACGTACTAACAACTAAAAGACCGTATGAGAATGTTTCCTACCAAATGAAACGCTTATTGTTTTAGAGAAACCTGCAGACAAAAGCAATTCTGTTCAAAGTATAAATCAGCCATGAATTAGAATCACAAAACCCCGGATGTAAATCAGCCATTCATTGCTCTGCTTAGAATACCCGAATATAACTTCATTCCCCACGTCAAAAACGAAATCCTACCCAGTCAATGAATGAGCGATACAATGCGAGCGGGCTCTCCCTTCTGAAAAGGATCCATTACTGCCAGAGGCCCACGTGCCTGAACTATTCATCGGCATCATGAAAAAATAACAGCGCGTGCCATTGAATCTATTTGACCTCATCACAGCCGGGAGGAGATGAGAAGGGATGGGATGGTACAGAGAATGAAAATAAAAACGGAACAAATCGGTTGGTAGAAAAGGATTCATGGGTGGTGTTCTAAGCATCGGTTGCAGTTAAATGATCAGTTGGCTGTCATCATGTAAATGACTTAATTATTTTGATGAATGGGGGAAGGATTTGGATCGCAAGGAATTGATTGCTCCAGCTCAGCCCTTGCTCGTTGCGGAGTCTCCAATTAGTTCTCCCCCGCTGCTTCCATTTTGCGAATGATTGATTTCTAATTACTAGTGTCACTAACGCAACGAGGTTTTTTCCCCGCTGTCTTGGAAGTGATGGTGAATCTAGGGGTAGGGTAACTTGAAATGTTAACAGATTTATCAGTTGATGGATGAGGGATATTCTTCAATAAATACTTCACTAAAATGTATCACAAACAATGCCTTAACATGTGCAGATATACGAATAATTGCCATTCCATATTACGTTCAAAAAGTAAGTGTAGTCATCATTTATGCAGAATAGTAACTCTAAATTAAAGCTCAAAAGTTTTACGATGAAAAAAAAACTTTAGTATTTAGAATTTGACTCAGTGGAAGCAGTAAAACTGAAATATTGGCTAGTTATAGATATTCTTTATTTATTTATTTGTTTTTGTCGCACGAGCCTATATTGTCCAAACTGTGCCAGATTATAGATAAATATTTTGTATATTATTTCTACATTCATTGCTTGCATAAGAATTTCATTATATTCATTCTGTACTAAGGTATTGCATAATTTATAAAACAGGATTTTAAAAAATTGTTAGTTGAAGGAAATCTTTCATTAGTTGATATGAAAGAAAATCTTAAAAGTATTTAGAAAACTTTTTTTTGTATGAACTTCATTCGAAATTATAACGCCCCCCCCCTCCCCGTCCTTTAAGAACCAACGCGCGGAGAACGAAACGTAGACACGGACCGAACGATCTAAAATCCATCGTCGTCATCGGTCCACGTATTTTCAGTAGCTAAGCTTCGTTTTACGAAAAACGCCTTCTAAATTCTGCATTTAAATACAATCTACTATTTCTTAGAATCAATGTCATTAAAACTGTTTTGTATTTTGCTGTCCATTAGCCAGGACTAACGAAATGAAAGGGAAATGGAACCTCATCACATATCCCAAAATATACACAAACACACCCAGAAATATTTCTCTTTCAGCCCGTGCATTAACCAGGCAGATGCACGTTCTACAGACGAAAGAGGCAAAGTAATAAACCAGCTTAGGAGTGGTCCCCCAAAACGTTGTCGCGTGCTCTCTAATAAAGGTGAATTTGGATTTTAGACGCATCTTCCTCCGATGGATTGAAACCAAAATTTGACGCAGAGCTACAGTTGCGGTCACAAAATATCGTACCAGATGTCATATATTTAAATCATTGCGTTTTTGAGTTATCGCTCTTACATGTTTCTGACAGTACAGGCCGAAGGCGCGGCGACTCCTTGTTTTATTTGACTCAAAATTTGATGGGTGTCTTTATTATAGATGTTACATTCGTGTACTGAATTTTATCTATCTAACTCTCTTCGTTTTGTCATTATCGTGTTGACTTATATTCGGACAGCCGAACAGACGGATTTCGCTCGAAATTCGATAGAAATCTGCAGACTTGGTGCAGAGACACATACCAAATTTATCAGACCTTCTCTGTGCGTTATCTCTATTGCGGACAGACGGACATTTTCCAAAAATCTATTTTTGGAACTCGGGATTGTCTGAAAGGTAGAGATTCATCAAAATCTCGAATTCAGATTTTTTGAGAACTACTGCATTTTCTCTGAAGCGGAAAGAACCCAGTTTCTCTTTAAACATGCGTGCACTTTTAAAGAGCCATGAATCCAATCTTGTTTAAGCCGACAGTTATCAAATCCAGTAGCACAGCACAGAACAGATACTGATAACAGTATATGAAGGTCAAATTCTTATATGACTCTGACGCTCTGAAAACCTTGCCCATTTACCGCCATCTAGTAACATTTAAATATTCAAACAGATGGTTCTGTTACTCCAACTGAAACATGCGCTGCGTACTCTGTGTTAATCGGAACTATTCGCACGGAAGCGAGAAGGAGTTGAGAAGAATGGATTTGTACCGTCGAGTCAGCCTTCCTTCGGGACGGTGTTCTGGGTTAAAAATTTCAGTTTAAAATTAAGTGGAAGAAATAATAAGAATAAAAAATTCCAGTTTTATATACTAAAGTGCCTCTTACATATTTTTTCATATTTCCAGAAATTTTATATAAATAAAAAAAATCATGTAAAGTAATAATCCCTATTATTTATACTTTCATTCATTTGTGCATTTCTGTAAAATTAATTTTGAATATGTTATTACTATTATTTTATCATTGGTGCTATCACTGATTGTCTCTCTTTTGTATCATAAAAATTTTTTGGTTATAAAGCTGATAATAATCGAAAAAGAAGACAGAAGTAGACCGCAGTTATTTTTAGTTAATGAAAATCTTTCATTTGGGGAAACTCATTGCTAATTGCCTCAGTTTTAATCTGCATTATCGATAAGTTATTATAGAAAATATTTTGCAGATATATTTCAAAACTGATTATCAATTTAATTATACTAATTGTAAAAGCGGACAGGGCTTTCGATACAATAATCCCCGAAAAGACATTTTTAGAAAGTTGCTACTAAATAAATAAATTTGTGATGAGTGGTTTTTTTTTTAATATTATTATTATTTTGGAAACGCTAAAGAATCGAGGGGGAGGGGAAAGAAGTTACCCATACGTGTTCCGAATTTTCACTTTTATGGTGAACTTTTTAAATTATCAAATTAATTCTTTTACAATATGATAATCAATTTTATAATCACACTGCATGTCAATAAAAGTTGTCACTTGAAATTGCAACATCTGTTTTTCAGATAATTTTTTTTATTGTTGCATTAGGTGTTTTTTCCAATGAGGTCTATTGTTTTTCTGGCCATTAGCATAAAAACTATTTAAATTTCTTCAAATATTACTTATTTTTTAAATATTAATCTCGATAATTATAATTCGTTTAAGTAATCAAAGAATGAAAGCCTTCTAATCCATAAAATCTACATTCAACAATACGCGTTATTGGAGAAGCAGTTGTAAAATTGTTCTCTTCGTAAGGAAATACTATGTAAAATGATATTTTCATAAAATCTTAATTATCCTTGTGTATTGAATGTATTCAAATCAGATGTACTCAGTGGAATCAAACAAATTAATCATCAAAATGCTGATGAAATAATGATTACTATAATACGAACAAATTGTTCTATATCTGTGTTTGAATCATTTCTACATTTTCATATTATTTCTAGAAAAGAGAAATAATTTTTAATCAGTTAAATCGTCGATAGAACATTATTAAAAAAATTTTAGATGAATAAGAGTTTCAATTGTTTCTAAATTCAGAAAAAAAATTAAATTTTATAGAATTTTAAAAGTAGCAGTTAAACTAGAAAAAGTTCTATTTTCAGATTTCAAAATCCTTTTAGGAATAATATTGCTTTGTAGATGAGTTTCAACCATATTCAAAGGAACGTAAGCTTTTGGATTAATTAATGTTTTTAAAGACATATTAACAGTCTCTGCTATATTACAAATTACCGCAATTACATTTCTGTAAAGCAAAGCCATAGGCTTAAAACTTCTTTTGAAGAAAGCTCCATAAAATTGAATATAAGTCTTAAAAATAAGCTTTGTATTAATAGAATTTTTTCTTGTTTATTATCATTCATGAATTTATTTCTTTTCACATGAAATTATTTTTTCGAGTTTTCCGTTTCTCCACGCTACCATCACTTTCTAAACTCTTTTATCGTATATAGTATGTCAATATATTTTATACGTAATTTAATTTTTCATCTGGCAATTAAAAATATAATCAGTAGAAAATTAATTTATGATTAACAGTATGAACATGTTTGTAAATTAAACACCGTGGAAACATTTGTTTTTTTTTTAAGTTAGCCTTTTTACTGTTTCATATCTCCCCGAAAATGACATGCACTCTGATAATAATACATTCTCTGCTAAAACATCCCAATAAACCTGACACAGTTGCGTCATGATTATCATATGACTTAATTTAAATCTAATTTCATAAAATCCCACTCTTTGAAAGAAAAGAAGCTGAAAGATCTCTTGCGCCTTCGCAGTTGATTATCATAACTTATTATAGAGCGGTTGTCATTTGTGAAAGATGCGAAGACTTACAATACTTCAAAAATAGAATAAAATGTAAAATTGAAAATAAATTATTCAAATATTATGAAGTCCTTAACCCTCTATCAGGCTAGACACGGCTATTTTAAGCCTTTCATCAAGTACTGGGTTTTTTCAGAACTCATGCAAACAATACCAAACAAACAAGTAGTACCAAATGCATTTGCTGCATATTGTGTTATTCATCGTCAGCATTTGGTTGTAATAAATCTGCTTACATCCATCGTTTCATTATGTTGCTAGAGCAGTCAATAAGATAAAAAGCAGTTCACTGCATATGAATGTTTCTTCATGATCAATAATATACCTTTTTGTTTTATGCCACCGTCCCAGACTTTTTCTTTTATCACAGTAGCACAATTGCTTTCTCTTTCTATTTTTTTATTTTTTGTCTTTTACAGGATTTCGATAGAACACTCTCTCCTCCTTATTATTTTACTTGTTACTCCTCAATTATTACTTCCATACTTAATATTCCTCATTATTTGCTCTTCAGTACGAAACCAATCTTCTGATTTATGTGTTACAATTGGTGTTCTACCAATAATGAGTAAAGTAACTAATGAAGAAAAGCTTGAGACTTTTATTCCATTTTTGTAGCTACTATTGGGTTGTTCGGAAAGTAATTTCGGGTTGTTGTTTTGTTTTGTTTTTTGTTTTTTTGTGGAAATGAAAGATAGTTTTCGTATAATAAACAAATACTTTATTAAATTATAAATTGGCCGTTCTGGTAACAACACCTTTTGCCATCTTTCTGGTAGTAGCAACATTCCACGCTCATAAAATTTTTGGTCTTTGCTGCCAAAAAACGGATCGAGGTGGTTTTTGACTTCCTCATTTGAGGTGAAAGTTTTACCGTCTAAAAAATTTAGCGAACCAGTTCTGGCACTGGCGTACTGTCAACACACCTTCTCCATACACATCGGTCCATTTCTTTCTGGCTTGAACAGCATTTTTACCTTTTCTGTAGTAAAACAGTAAGATATGTCGAAAATGCTGCTTATCGCTCTCCATATTTAAAAGGGCACCAACCAAAAACTACTGCGTAGAACTAATTGGAATGTTTCACACACAAGCCTTGTTATATGAGCTCTCAAAGCATATAAAATTATACGGCTTAAATGTGAAGTTGGGTGCAAAAAAATACAATTAAATCCTCTGTCGGGAAAAAACGAAATTACTTTCCGAACAATCCAATACATACAATCTGGCTATTTCTTTCTGATGTATTCAGAAATATTCGCCTAGATGTCACTTTATCTTCAATTCCATCAGCGAGCTTCATTTGGTGCAGTTGTCCCACTGGCCGTCTTTGGCAGAACAAGTATCAAGCGCATCGAACTCCACCGTTTGCAGATCATTCGAGACATTTTTTCAAAGATCTCTGGATGGTTTCAATGATTTTACTTAATCATTCATAAATTATAGCAGAAATTTTTCCTCAAATACAAATAAATTTTGCTTTATGCAATTAAGATAGTAAAACGTTTTGAATATATTAGTAATAAATAAAATTTATGAAGAGAAAAGGTAATAATTTTGAACGCTGCGATCTGACTGTTGACAATTACTTTTCCCGAGTCTGTTGCGCAAGCCTCACTTCTTAGAGGTTGATAAAAAGCGATTAAAGAAAGCATAAAAAAAGTCTACAATTCTCTTTGAACGCAATTACAAAATATATTAAAAAGATCGTATTAACACTTAATGGAATATCAATAATGAACTAAGAAAAACTTGCATGAAAGGCGGTTAGGATACAGCATTAAGGAGCTCGCAAAAAAAGACAAAATACTGAAAAAAAGTTGTCCATTTTTGTGCTGGAAGTTAGAAGTTTTCTGTATCCATGTTCCATCGTTCACAACCTATTTTTTAAAAACTTAATTCTCATTTAATCGATTGATTTATGTAAATTTTGATGCTCTACATATCTTCATCTACCTGGAAGTGAATGTGAAGGAAAATTAATATTAATATTGAAATTCTGTTTTATTTATAGAAAGTCCTATAAAGTAAGAGCTAAAAAATAGAAAATGAAATTCTAGTTTTTAGAAAATGAATAACCGTGCGTGCGTTTACTTTTAAAACTGCTTTATTAAGTTTTTGTTCAGATATGGATATTGTGAAATTTCACATATCACATGCATTTATTTCCGATACGTCAGGAGTGAAAAAAAGTTAATAGTTCAGGAATGTAATTAATAAGTTTATCTACAGTGACAGCTTTCATTGTTCATTTAAATATTTCAAGATTTTGCAATCGTTTTTGTGTGTGTGTGTGTGTGATCAAAATAACAAATATTAGCAACATTACAATATGTGAAAGAAAGAAACACGCTACAGATTCCAGCGAATCGAGATACTGATTAAAGATGCCCAGCATTATAACGATCATGGCGTAGCTTCTTGAAAACGAAGTGATTCTTTAAATTCTACTTGAAGTAGTTTCCAAACTTCAGAATCTGGGGATTTAAATTCCAAATTGACTGACATTTGGATTGGTGAAAAAATATTTAAAGTCGTATTACGAAAATAGATTTAGAAAAAAATGAGAGGGGTCAGTTTGAGCTCAAACAAGTTACTCTTCACTAGATAGTTTGGCGAACAAGTTACATTTTGGACATTTCTATCTTTTGCAAAAACACTGGGCTATAATATGTCTCAATTAAGAAATTTTATTTTCTGTATTAACATGCAAAGTTAAAATAATATATATGCTTTCCATATATTCATTTGACATTTGAAATTCTGTTTTGTTAGTAAATGAAGTTTGAAATATTAATATGCAATTTTAATGATTTTATTTTTCTGAAATCAAAACAGAAAACAGACAATTGATTCTCTATGATAAACGGCGAATAAGTTGTAGAATACACGAATAATATCCAAGAATGAATCATTTTTCTAATTTTTTTAGATCCTAGAGGTATACGAGAACATGGTTGATCTTGCATTTATTTTCCTCACTCGGTGAGAATTTGACATAACAGAGGTTGTACTCGTTCATCTAATTTGACATTCTTCTTCCTCTTCCCGAAAATGATAAGTTGAGGGTTTAACTCAGCTGAGAGGTAAACAACTTCATAACGGTGCGTTCTTTCAGATTATGCAAAAAAAAAACATTTAAAAAAATATTTGGCTGTTTCTGAGTCAAATTGATTACGGTTTCCCAGTTTTGAAACTTCGACACACAAAATTTAAAACATGCATATGGCCAATTTACTTTAAAATTATAAACCGAGCAGTGATGATTTTTACATTATATAAATTATGGTATTTTTTGGTTAATTTTGATTAGTTGGTTCATTAAGAGAAATTATTAGCAGATTTTCGATTTGTTAATAGTTATACAGAACAAAGAAAACAATAATTTTAATTCGTTGATTAAAAATTTTTCAATTATGTCAATATATCTCTTATTCTTCTTCAGGAATATATAGATGATTACGGCAGAAAATAAAAAGAATTTATTGAAATTTGCAAATTTATATAAATGCATGTGTAGGGACTAAAGAGTGTACGTAGCGGAGGGAGGGAGGGGGGGGGGGGGCTTGCAATACACTTAGCACATATATACTTCGGAGGGTGGAAAAGTACTTCTGGAACCCTTTTTTAAATTCTTATTAAAATTCTTAGTTAAGAATTAAACGAAATGTCGACATTTTATTTCAAACCTTCAAAATTATTATTGTTCAAAAATGATTTTTTATATTAAATTTTAAAATTATCTGTTCGCTGATATTAATTCTGTTGTTAGAAATATATTTTTTATCTAGATTTAATTATCCTTTAAAATATATTTTGCAACAATATTTTTTCTTGTTTTAAATGAATTCCGAGTCCTTTTCAGTATTCCTGCTAAAATTTCGTCCCGATTTCTTTTTCTACTGTTGAGTTATAAAATCTTCCTTTATCAAGTTATTAAGATTCGTTTTACTTTCCTACATTGAATAAGCCTGAAGGAGAATATATTTCCTATGTTGAATAGCTTAAGAAGTTTAAAGCTTGTTTTTGCTAAAACATTTTTGGTTACTGTGACAAATGCAACTAATGTTTAACTTTTGGGGCAAGTAAGGGTGAAATGTTTTAAGTTCGATAATTTTTAAACACTTTTAAAGTATTGTTCTTTTAGTTTGACCATACTCTTTTTTACTGTAAGCCTCGCCAGAAATATCTGTTGAAATATATATATTTTTTAATTATCCTCTAATATATTGTATAAATCATGCAACATATTCTGCAATACATGCAAAACTTTATATCTGAGCGATATTTTTTCCTTTCCTTACATTTTTTTAGATCGTGGTTCGGTTTGCCAAAAAAGTTTAAAGTTTGATTACTTTTATTAAAAATTAAACTTAACATTTTAGGTGAAATGGCTGAAAATTGTAACGTTATATACAACAATAAATATAACTGCATTAAGTCTTCTAAAACTGTTCGAGTGCCATAACATGAGACGTTTAAAGTTCAAAAGTGCTTCGCTGAGGAAGTCATTAAGACTAAGATAAGTTCATAACAGTCAGTCATTCAGGCAAGTGAATTAAACGCAAAAAGCGGCTAGTAAATAATAAAAACATTTATAATGAAATGTATTCATCATGTTTTAATGCAAAAGAAGGGATCAACAACCTTCCTCCTTGTGCGCGTATCAAATCACATAAAGATAGATGCTTTGATGGAATTCCAGAATTTCATGCGAATCCACAATTTTGCATTAACTTGAATAAATTTCATAGCATCGACTAAATTAGGTTTTTGAAGTATCCAGTTCAGATGCACAAGGATGTAACTCACATACTTTTTTCGAAGGGGGAGGAGTTCCTAACTTGAGGATTAAAATCTCGAGGTTCGAACATTTTTGGAACACTAATGCCTACATTTCATATGCTTCAAAGTCAAAAGGGGAAAAAAATAATTAATTTTCGCATTATAGCTATCTATAGATATACTATGGTGTTTTTCTATGAGAATGCACTTTAAGAAGTCATTTAAACTTCAAGCATTTTGTTTTGAGTGGATGTCACAACATCTGAAACGGAACTTCTGTATTTGACACTCTTTAAGGAATTGTTTTCCCTGAAAGTTTCTCGTATTTTTTCCTTTCCGAAAATTTTTTTAACAATTAAAATACATATTAAAGAATGATACGGGGATTGCTATTAGGAACTTTCAAAATTTGTGAATAAAAACTGCAAAAAAATTTGAATACACAAAAAATTATTCAAATAATAACTTTTAAATTAATTTTTTTCATTAAGAATTCCTTTGGTTTCCTTTACTCTTTTCTTTCAGATTTCTTTTCGAGGGAAGGTTTCCTACAGTGAAAAAAATTTTTTAAACACAATTTTTAATATCGGTGGTTAAAATGTTTTTGACCACATTTTTTTTTTTTTTTTTGCTAAAGGAAGATTTAGTAAACCAATTGCAGTGGTCTTTCAAAAATGTTCCCCCAAATTCTTTAATAAAGATGTAATCCCATTTAATGCCTTATATAGCACTAGCGAGCAATGGTTACGAAATATTAATTTTTGATCTTAATTTTACATTTTATTGACTCCATCGTGTCATCCTAGGCATGTTTTGACGATTAATCCCTGGCATGCGTTTAATAGTATCCGAAAATCGAATTTCTGTCTTAGAACCGCTTTTCAGAATCAACTGAAACCAAAATTTCACAAAGAACTTCAATTATGGTCACAAAATCACAAACCAAATGTTACATATTTAAAGACATTCTGTTTTTGATTTATCGCCCTTACATGCATCTGAAAATACTGACAGACTGATTGTCAACCCTTTATTGAATTTGGCTCAAAATTTACAAATGTTACATCTGTATGTCGAAATGTAGCCATTTAGCCTTCTTCGTTTTGTAGATGTCATGTTAATTTATATTCGAACAGCTGGGCAGACGGACTGCCTCTGAACGTATTTTGGAGAACTTGAGGATTGTATATTTGTTTTATTGTCGACAGAAATAGTGATTGGATACGATGAGGAGAGAGAGGGGTTGCGAATTTGACTGCTCTATTGAGTGTTAGTAGTTCAGCCTGGAGGCTTGTGTTTTCTTCAAACAGGCTGGTTGACCACTGGTGTGTAGTGATTACATTCTGCATGACACAGAATACAACCCCAACTTCTGCTGAGGATTTTGATCCATCAATGTAGATCCTAAATCCTGAATTCTGTGACAGACCATCTTCCAATGAAATTTGAAGTATCATATACCGTTTCAAGTAGTCAGTACAATTCTATCATTCTTGCCTCCATCTGGAACTGAAGGTGAAGTGGAGACAAGCCAAGGATTACTTGAAGTACTGCTTAGGCGTGGTCTTTTAAGCCCCTGTAATTATTATTAGAAAACTTCTTTGGCTTGAAGAGAGCTTTCTTACTAGTCTAACCTTAAGATGGTTGCGCCAAACTCCTGCCCCATGGACAAGCATTCTTTCAATGATCGTCCTGATGATGAGATTTTCCTGTATCAAAGTATTATCCCCCAAGATTTGCCAGTTATTTTGGAAAAATTGAATTGTTGCTGCTGCGCTTTCATCGCTAAATGTTTGAGATGGGTGATCAACTTCAACTTGTCATCGATATGGACACCTAGGTATTTAACGGTGTGTGCCTGCTTTATTTTTTCTCCCTGCCAAAAGATTCTGAGTCCTGTAGCTCATTTACTAAAGAGTATAAAATTGGATTCCCCCTTCAATACTATTGATTGTTGAGCATGCTGGCCCCGGATATGAATTGTGCTATTGATTCTTATCTCTTAGATTTTCTTTTGTTATGGCTTTAATGACAGGGGGAAAAAATCATCGACAAATACTTGGGTAGTTGCGTGGGTATGTCAGATTTTATTAAGTAGATCGTTCACTACCAAGTTCCATAGAGCTGGCCCACTTCCCGATCCTCAGCCTTGTCTCTGTTTTTTTATCATACAGCCTTCTCGCGTGTTGAGAACTTTATTTCTGGCATGTAGAAGGTTTTCAAAGATATTTATTAAATTTTTGAGGCATTAGAGTTTATCTAGGTCTCTGACTATGGTGTCGGATACTATCAAATGCCTTTTTGATGTCTACTGAATATTTTATGAATATTTTCTTTTTCCCTTTTTCTTTCAGGATTTTTTTTTTTTTGTACAAACTTTTTAAGAGTAGCATCTATGGATTTTCCTTCATGGAATCCAAACTGGCTATTGTTGATGAGTTTATTTGATTCTAGAAAATAAGTAAGATGCTGTGTGAGTAATTTTTTTAGAACTTTTCTTATAGTAGGCAAGATAGCTGTTGGTTGTAGGTAATATGTGGGTAATTTAGGTTCTTTTCTAATTTTTTCATCTAGGGTAATATTGCTTATTTTAAAAGAATTTTTGTATTATTCTATTTTTCTGTTCCGATAATTTTTCTGTTTAAGAACATTTATTGAATTATTTGTTGAACAAGGTCGATAAATTCTTGTTTATTATTTTTAGAACTAGATTATCAATACCGTCATATCCTGGTGTTTTTCCATGAGGGAGATTATTAATGACCTGGACTATTTCTTTTACTGTTAAAGGGCAATGATTAGGGAGGGGTGGTGATTTGGTTTATTGAAGTTGGGAACAAGAAAATTATCAGAGACAGATAGATGGACATTTTCCAAAACTATTCAATACTTTCTGTGTTCTTCGTATACAAGAAAGTAAAATTCATACAATGAATTCGATTCATGATGCCACACACACAGAGAATCATATAACAGATGACGATTAAAGATTCTCTAAATTAAATACATGTTTATAATGGTATAAAATAAACTCGTAAAATTATTAGCAATTACTAAAAGTTTGATTTTTCTCTCCTTTATAATAAATATTTTGTTTTAAAAATTCATTCTTAATAAAATCCCTAAACTGCATTGAGCCGAGATGACCACGGGACCGAAGGGCTCCGATTTCGTCTTTACTAACCACGTTCCTGAATACATTTTGAGGCATTGCAGAGTATCTTGGGAAATCCATCACATCATATGCCTTTCATGAGGGGTTTTGGGAGATACCCATTGGGCCTGCATTACCATCTCAATGTTGTCGCGTGTTAGTAATTCCACTTTGCATGTCTAAAAATGTGTGAACTTAAATAGTACAATATCAAGGCATAATTTCATGAATATTAAATCAAGGGAAAAGATTTTTTTAGTTGAATAATACGGATACTGTTTTCTGTATTAAACTGTCAAACTGGATCACAGACAAGTCCCAAAAATAGATATGATATTGGTTCAAATGAGTGAGGTCCATCCCAAAATAACCCTCATGGGATTTCATTTAATCCTCGGGCAGAAGTCGGTCTTTATTCACCAAAGATAAAGTCTTCGAGGGCTTGTTTATTTGATTGAGGAACACCCAGTTTGAGGGAATTTATTTTATTTGGCGATAACCGAAATAACGATTGAATGGAATTTGAGGCATGAATGTTTAATCATTTCTTTCGCAATTTAATCGTTTTGTTTAGTTATATTAACTTCCCATTTTAAAGAAACACTAGGGTTTTTTTGGGATGGACCTCGTAATTTTGAACCGCAGTCAGATGACGAGGATGACACCTGAAATGACACCCCCTCCCCCTTCTCCAAACGTCCATACCCCAACAGCGAGAGGATGCTCAGCCCCGACGGATTTAGCGTGTACCAGACCCGCTTACATGACGGTTCTTCGGTGGAATCTGGTCTCGAGCCTGAAACCTTCTGGTTCCGAAGCCGAAATCTTACCACCAGGCCACCACGTCCCATCAAAAAAATAAAAAACTTTTATTTCTGAAGAGAATAGAATATGCATTACTTTTGAAAACATTAAAAAATAATATTTACGAAATTAAGAAAATAAATGATATAAATATGCTAATTAATATAGATTACTGAAAACGATTCATATCTTTCGTAGGATTAAATAAATAGGCTTTTGATATAAACACTTAAATAATGGGGTAAACACCTCCAATTTTTTTCACTCTTTAGAGTGTAAAATCATATCTCGTAAAGGGCAGTACTGGGGGGGGGGGGCATTTCTGAACTTTTGAAATATTTAAAAGAAACAAATATTTCTCAAAAATTTTATCCTGTTTTCATTTTGTAAATCGAATTTGAGATCGTTTTTCTTTTTTAAAAAATGGTCTTAATCTGTTCGAAAATGTTGAAAATAAAATTATTATGTAGACGTCTGAAATGATTCTCCACGTCTACATAATCTCGAAAATTTAAGCCCTTCATTTTCCACATATAGTTTCAGAAATTCTTTACTTCTCGTCCAAAAATGTGTTTTCTTTTGCAAGAGGAGGCTTCCGTCCCCAAAACGAGGCACCCGAAGTTCCTTCAGAAGCGTACCATAGGTTGTTTGACGCATTTCCTCCTAGAAAATCAAATAGTTGTTCAGAGAAGGGGAACGGATGATAAAAATTTCAAATGGGTTTTAAAATCGCTGTTGAGTCTACCCAAGTCTCATCACGTCTCTCTCGAAATAATTCTTCACCCCATTTTTCTTTCGCCCAAATCGAATTTCTTTTCCCTATTCTGAACGATGGTCAGATTTAAAGGATGGCACCATTGCACATACGCATCCGCTACCCTAGTGGCACACAAATACTATACAATAATGTATGACATTGATCGACATTCGTAATATGGTATAATATTGATTACTATCATATAATATCGCTCAATATTGTAAAACCGACTGTACTGTGTAACAGTCACGCGGAATCATTTTGATGGCAAAGTGATGACTCCTTATTAACATAATGCTTTTGATCTTATCACTCTAATTGCATTATTCAAAATGCTCTACAGCCACCAGGTTTGACCCACAGTTACTTCTTTGAGTAGCAGGAGTTCATTAATAAAGGGCTTTATAAAATGTCCATCATATTTTTCATTTATTAAAAATTAACTGGTCGCTTAACGTTTTCTTCTTCAATAATTTAGAAACATCTTATTGTATAAAAAGTATTTCTATATTATTTTAAAATTAGATGATTTAATAATAATGCCAGTGATAATAATAATGCGTCATAATAATAATAATAACAATAATAGTTTAATAAATGAATTTTTACTGTTACATTTAGCTTTAAATTTATCGTTTGCTTTGCTGTCTCGTTTTTCGCAATGCACATTTTTTTCCCTTTATTTATTAAAACTGCAATGACCGGGAGAAAGTGGCTCATGTTAGCTGATCTAATACATTCATCTTTAACAAAAAAGCATTTTTCAAATTTCCTTACTATAAAGATTTTAGCAATTTTATTGTAAGATCTGTAATAAAAACTATCAGCTCAATATCCGAATTTCAAAATGTGTTCCTTTTAAATCGCGTTGAGAGCCGACTTTTTGGAAATAAATGATCGTTTCATGCCGAAACCGCAGCTTTATGGCTCGACTTCGAACGAACCAATAAAAATGAGTTCTCACAGAAAACACTAAATTTTCTGTCGTTCTCATGAAATGACCTTTTCCGTGCAGGGAAACATTCGAGAAGGTAACTCAGGGGAATAAGATATTTTTAGAATGCTTTTTTCCAAATCTTCGATATTCTTCAGGACAGCTTTTTCTTCAAAAATAAAATAGATATGAATGTAGGAAAATCATTTCTGAATCTAGGATTTCTGGTGGCATATAAGAGTAATTTTTAAAACTTTAATTTGCTGTCTGCAACATTCGCGATCGATGTTCTCGGAACTCGTTTCTGAGATTTATTATTCGCTCTACCATAAATAACTTTTAAAAAATAAATAACTTTCATCTCCTGCTGAGCCGACACGGATTTATGATGTCACGATCTGTTTCTGTTTGGCACACTTTTTTGTAATTGTTTAATATCGAACTGGAATAATTGCAGATACAATCAATTCTGAATCCTTTCCATCACATGTTCATTGCAAGTCATCCTTTTTCTTCTGTCTTTCAGCCTTCGTGAACTATTTTCACTTCATTAAAGTGCCAAACTAATTGCAGAATTGTGCAATATATTTCAGAATAGACACTTTTGACGCAAGGTGGTGCGCTGCGATTAAAGGTCGCTACTATTTCCAATTAAACATTTTATGCATCTGTCTTAATAGCTTTCTTAGCGAGATATTTTTAAGCTTTATATTTTGATTGTCATTTAACTTACAATATTTTAGAAGCCATAAATCTTTCTGTTCAGGCTACAATGTATTTCCTTGATTTTCTGTCATTTCTCCTAAATTTGACCTTTGATTCGAAGTGGAAGTTATTAGAAAATAGAATCATTCAGCACTGAGGTCTTATTTAGAATAGTTTTTAATAATTTATGCAATATGTCTCAGAGGATCATTCTACAAGAATTTCTCTAATCTAATATATAAAAATAAATTTTTGTTTGTTCGTATTTTATGCACTGCCGTACCGTTCATCCTATGGCGATAAAAAAAAACTTTACCAACTTATTGCTTGCGCTTGCTTGAAGTTTATAGGCATGGTATAATTACTAGATTTTATTTTAAACACAATAAAATTTACAAACAAATCGCTTCATATGGTTCTAATATTCAACATTATTTTATAATTAACAAAAGACAAACAGTAAACGGCAAACGTCACATGTTAATCGCACATAATCAAACAAAATAAAATTATTATCAGCTATGACAATCAATGTCAATGAAATGAAATAGAAAATATCTTGTTCAAGAGCTCGTTTTTTTCTTTTCATTAATGAATAGTCATCTACACAAGATATTTTCAATCAGCGCACACTACATTTTAGCTCAGGCGAACAGAACATATGATTCAGAGTTTATATCACACATGCACAGTAGAATTATTATGACCGATGCCGCTCACAGTAAGTTAGATATAATGGAAATTTTCCAATGCAAACAGTCATTTTTCTATTTATTCAGTGAATGAATCTATTTTGATGTTGGCCTAAATGCAAGAATTCGACGAAAAAAAGTTATTCTTAAATCGGATTAAAAGTTGAAAATATTAAACTGAGTAGAACTCAAGTGAACTGGAGGGGCATGAATAAAGCAATGGAATTGTATGATTTGAAATGATGAGATAAAAATCTCACTGTTTGGAACGATAAAATACATAAGGAGAATAATAGATTTCCATACCAATTGTAATACACCGTTAAACACCCAATGAGTGCTATGATTTCGTAATGTATGGAAGTAAAATACATAAGCAGAATTTGTTTGATTAATGGGAATAAAAAAATACTCACAAATATATAAATAAAAATATATTTTTGAGTTTTTATTACTGCCTTGTCTTCCGCATGTGATATTTTCCCAAATAATGAAGAATTTATATTTGAAATAGATTTAGCTCCGTGTTATGCTGTCACTGAATGTAATAATGGGTTTCAAAACAATCGTATTTCACTAGTGGACTAGTATGGCCCAGATCCTAATCCAATTGAACATTTATAGAGCAAGCTGAAGAAACTTACTATGCAAAAACAATGAAAAACAGTAACAATGAATAAACAGTAAACACAATGAATAAAGAATTAATAATTAATTGAAATAATAATTCAATCACAATTTTGCTTAATAACAGTAGAGGAACTAAAGGAATTAGTGAGCTCTATGGAATGGTTTTGGAGGACGCAGTTGATGCTGAAGGTTACTTACTCTATTAAGTAATAACTGCCATAAACAAGAATTGATGCATATGTCATTATTGCCGCATTTCCTTTTCCATCCTCATAATTGCTGCTTTCCAAAATTGATATCATAATAAAAAAATATTTCATTAAATTATCTTTAAAATTATGTATGGTATTTTTTAAGGTAGATGACAACGTTAAAAAATTCCATTTTTTTGAGATATTAAGAATTTTTTTAATTTAATATTCTTCAATTTGAACAATTTTCATTATAAAACCGTTTGAATTTGCTTTCTATTTTTTAGAAAGTTACACTGATTTTTATATTTGCATTTGTATATGTTATGCTATATTACATCTTTCGGTGCTATTTATAATCTTCGTTAGAATTTTTTTTTACAAAAAAACCTCATGAATTGAAATATAATGCATATTTTTTGTTCAAATTTGGTATAATAAAATAATTTGGTATAATAATTTCAATATCTTCTGCAATTCCTCAATTAGAAAATAAGTAATCTAACATTCATTTAGAAACATTTTATAGTTGTTTTAATGCTTCACAATGAGAAAAAAAAATGAAAATTTCATATTATTCATCAGTTGAACCATAATATTTAAAGAATGGATAGAAATGCAACTTATTTTTTTTAATTCAGGAGCTATATAATATATTTCTTAAACTATATATTGTATATATGTATATTTCTTAAGCTATAAGCAAGTTTTTAAGAAAAGCATTTGATAAAACTCTAAAGTCGAAGATTTCTGCTATGTAACTCTTTTTAACTTTTAAAAAAGAGCTATTTTTTCCAATTTAAAAAACAATTCAGTCGCTTAAAAGGTAAATTTTGGTTTCACAAATGTATTTTAAATCTCTTTTATGCAAACATTCAAAATTGTAATTATTTTAAAGCTTTTTATAAAAAAAATTAATCCCGAACTTAGATATAAACTTTAATATAATTGCTGTTGTTAGTCATAGTATCTCAAAAATCCGCTTTTTCCAAACATTTTACCTAATTTTGACCACTACTGTATACATGTACCAGGTTCGTTAGTTCTAGGCCCAACTATCCGATTTGTAGGGTATCGACACATATATCCGTTCTTCTTTATTAGAGACAGAGAAGAGATGTCCCAAAGAGATATTTACTATTGAGGAATTTCAAATGATGAGATCATAAAAAATCATGGAGTATGCATTTTTGAATAAAGCTGTTTTCTCTAAAAACATTATAGTAAGTTGTGGTTACATTTCCTATAGATATTCTTATATCGAACAATACAGTTTTTAAAAAATGTAAATCACTTTAAAAGTTAAATTAGAGAAAAATTATTATGAAGAAAAATAAATAGCAATAGAAATATTAAAAAATAATTGTGAGAAGAAATATTTGAAAGGGAAAAGAAAGAATCAAGATATTTAAAAAATCCTTCTCGCATATATATATATATATATATCCGAAAACAAAGAGTATCAAGATCAAAATTCTCAAGAGAATTTAAAACATTCGTTCTTTAGTGAAAGAAAGAAAATTTAAAGGCATTTCATTCTTAGATAGATAGAAATTAGAATCTGCAATTAGCTTTCTATGATAAGTCACTTTTGATATTTTCTCAATTAATGTACAATACTGTTACGAAATTTTCTTCCGGGGTTCGTTTGGATAGTGGGAGTGATATGGTATAAAGAACGCTCAATCAGCAGGCAGAAGTAGAATAAAAACAACGACGTTTATTTACACGAAGACACACAGGACAGCACAAAAGCGACAACTATATACAGCACAGAAGACGATTATCTTCACCCGAGACGTGTAGAATACAACAGCACACACAGCAGCATACAACCAGAATCTACTGCAGACAGTAGCGCACAGCTCACTTCAGCACTAGCTTGACTCAGTCGCTTCCGACTACTCCGTCTTCTACTTCTCCGACTCGGATTACTGACTTGACTGTCTTCGACGACTCTGTCGTCTCCCTCTGGCAGCGGCGGCCGCTTCCTTTTATAGGTCTCAGGAAGCGGGGCTAGAAGTCTCTCTACTAATCAGGAACGTTCGAGGCGTATCTCGGTTCCTACTGGACGGATCGGGAAAATTCTCGAAGTTTCGGGTATTATCTATTTTGGCGCCAAAGTCGCCAAATTTGTCGTCAAGTTGCCAAATGGTCGCAGAGTTTATCGCCAAGCTCTGGGACCTCCGACGCACACCTGGACTTCGTCCCATTCAGATGACTGTAAAACTTTCTTTCTGTTGATGGAACAAACTATACTGGGAAGCCGAATTGCAGGTTTGTAACAATACAAGCAAATGTTTGCTTTAAAAAAACAACTTATAAATTTGCAAACGATATGACAAAGGGGTTCATTGCTAAATTTTATTTATAATTAATGTAAATGGTATTATTTAAATCAATGCTCAAAATAATTAAAATATTGATATTATTTTAAACATTTCTATTGGGAGCATTTTATACATATATTTATATATATACGTTAGACCCTTAAATGGTTTGGAAAAAGGAAAATATTGTTTAAGGATGCGACATGATAATAGTTCAATAAATGCAAAACTTTGAGCATAACTAAATGATTACAGTTTGTTGTCATTGAGTGATATTAGATTCTCACAAAAAAAATAGGTCGCGCTTTCTGACAATCTCTTTAAGCGTGCATCAGAAGAAGAAATATAATACCTGGGTGGTTTGTTTGTTTTTTTCCAAGAAACAATAATCCAGGTGATTCACTCAAGTCTCAAATGCATTTTTAAGGAGGAGGAGAGGGAGAGCGTCATTGGCAAAATGTCATCTTGTCCTCATTAACGTTCCGAAGTTCTGTATATGAAACACATTCTATAGTTTACTTTGACGTGTTGCAAATATTGACACTTTCATAATCTTTGAAAATTTTTGAAAAGTTTTGAGATGATCTGTGAGGGTCGACTATTTTGTCACACATTTGATTTAATATAAAAAGAGTAAAATCTGTCTGAAGTATAAAGTAATAATAATAAGCGACATTTTTTGAATGAAAAAATACATCTAACTGTGTAACAAAAAGATGATTTTACCATTATTAATATGTGAGAAATAGAGCATGTATATTGAAAAAAAAATGTGTAATATTTCTCCAAAATAAAGGTATTATAAATATCGTCTGACAATCATTTATCATTGGATCGGAGAGAAGAATTCGCCCTTCTTTCCAGCAACACATTTCTGAAGAGCCACGAAAATGAAGTTTGAAAGAAATCGAAAGTCGGAAGGGCGGTGCAGAATGAAATGTAAGTGGAGGCAGGGTCA
Organism: Argiope aurantia; assembly: GCA_026543865.1. Taxonomy (NCBI): domain Eukaryota; kingdom Metazoa; phylum Arthropoda; class Arachnida; order Araneae; family Araneidae; genus Argiope; species Argiope aurantia. The sequence goes on from JAPMOR010099558.1 coordinate 249,844, forward strand.
TTTCAAAGAATAGTAAACAGTCATCGAACTGGCCAGAAACAGCACGAGGATGCTTTTCGAAAGGCAGATTTGCATAATCCTCGATTTACTTGCATGGCAGAAATATTACTTTTCGTTTCAATCGCCGATTCATTTTAAAGATATGGGGAACTAAAATCAAATAATATCTTTTTATCGGGTGAAACTTTTATGATTTAAAAAAAGGATATCTTTAGTAGAGAGCATAAAAGTTTGTACACTTTAAGGATTCAAATAGTCCTTTCTTTAAATGTTGTCTATAAATACTTTGAAACATAACATTTTAGCAAAAAATTTTGTTGCAATTATTTAAATAATTTCTATTTTTTAATTAAAAAAACACGTTTCCATAAATTAAAAAGAATCCTTAAATGTTGCCATTTCTATTAAAAAATAATACCATATGCATTATAGCTTGTTTACTAATTTGCCTCCGTGTTGCAGCTCCCAAAACTTAATTAGTTTGCATCATTCTATAACAATTAATTTTTTATTGAAAAAATTATTCAAAGGAGTTTCATACTTCTAAACCTAAATATCTAATAATGTTTTTAGATAGACTAATCTAGAAGAATTGTCTAATAAAGTTTTAATCTTAATATGTCTACCTCTGTTTTATTTTTAATCTTAATTATATAGCAGAGATAATGTTCACACGAAAATTGCGTTTTATATTGTCTCCCTGCGCGTTGTATAAATTTATTAAGTAACTAAAACAACGAAAAGTTTTGCTGTAAAATATTCTGAAATAATATTTTTAAAAGATAATTAAGATTAAAGAAAAAATTATATAAAAATGAAACTTGTGGCAATAAAAAGCAATATTTTTTAAATTTCAGATGATGTCAATATAGTTTTACTGACATAATAATTCATTAATATTAACTTTTATGTTACTGAAATTTTAAATGCTTTTTACATTTCTATTTCCTTCTTTTTTTAAAAATCACATGTACAAATTTTTTAAGATTGACAAAAATGTAAATTCGTTTAATAAAGACACACACAGAAACTTTTAATTTATGAAATGCTATATCATAAGAAAATATCATTTGAAATACTACTCATAATAAATCTACTGCGTCTTAGTTTTTCTAATATTTTCATAAATCTAAAATATGAAACAGTCTGTAAAATTTTAATGACCAAAAATACTTAATTTTATTTTTTTTATTTTTTAAAACAACATATAACTTGAGTTATTAATATACTTTTTTCTCATTTCAAGGGGTATATATTAAAGTATAACCAATTCACTTTTATGTTATATTTAACTTTTATTTAAGTTGATTTATTTCACGCTTTCAAAATAGAACTTTGTAATTCAACTATCATTTCCTCATCTGGGAATTTTTAAATTTGTTCATTTGCTTGTTTTCAAAAGACTATGCTAATAGAATTTAACTACAAGTTCGTCATATGGAATAATTCATATGGAATAAGTTAATTCATATGGAATAAAAATTCAGTTAAATGATACCTCCTGATTGTGAATTTCAGAAAAGAATTTAAATATTTATATTTACAATGAAGAGTTTATTGTACGTATGTGGAAGAAAAAAAGTAAAAATAAATGAAATCAAAATTGTTCTACTTTTTTATAAAACTAATAAAAATGTGTTTGAAAAATTATTAAAGTTATTCAGCTATATTTAATTCATCGTGTATTGTAACGTGCATTGCTTTACCGTTCACCCACATTATTGTCTTGTCAAAAACCTGTTTTTGCAGAAAAATAATTACGAAGTAAAAATTAATTTTGTTCTGAATCACAGAATAAAGTTTCTCTAGAAAATCCCTTCTCTCCGAAAATTAAATCGTTGTTCACTGTTTGTGAGCAAACTAGAAACATGAAAAAAAAAGTTGTTTCCTTTCCTACATTTTGATATTTTGTGAAATAATATATAATTGCCCTCGCCAAGTCAACAAGCACAAAACGGCTCGTTAAGGATTGTAATTACCAAGACTCTTAACTGTTTATAATCTTTCAATAAAACAGAAGATGTCGTAAGAGACATTTTAGAGAGTGGAGCTTTCTCAATTATTCCTGATGATGATGTACATTTAAGTCGCAATTTGTATGCATAAACTCGGTCATCAAGTGCAGGGGCCTCTCTCTAGTCCAGAAAATAAAATTCATTTATTTCCTTTAAGTTAACGAAACTCTCTTCCACTTCGATTAAAAACAAAGTCTTTTCAGGGATTTCAGTGTTCATAATGATATTTACTAAGTTAACGAGCGATCTAAATTCTAAATGAATTCTTGAATAATGGCTGCTTTCTACGAGAAGACTAAGCCTCGTCATCTATTATGCTTGTTAGGACCGTTACTAGGCTAGCAGTTGAAGTTTAGTGCAATATAATTAAATGCAACGTTCATCATTTTCGTTACTTTGCCTTTCCTTTATTTTTTGCCAGATAGAGAATTTGTAAAAGAAATCTCATTTAGTTTATACTTTAGATATCATTAAAGGCTGACAGGCTTCGGAAGTTTCTCCAAAAGTAAAAGCGATGATAAATAATATCTTTAATAAAAAAAAACTGCATCGCATTCCCTTAAATGATTCTTTCTATTCTGTCTTTCAAATTTTCTACATTCTTAAACAGTTTCTTAAATTTTCTTTCCCTCAAAATTTCGTTTTGATTCACAATTCCTCCTGAAAAGAAATATAAAAACAAGTTGGATTTTTAAATTATTTTTTGAAAATGTAAAATGTAAAATTTTTAAATGTACCTTTATTAATTTGTTAAACAATAAAAACAAGCTTTTTTAATCTAAAACCCGGGGATCAAAACGGCAGCATCAATTATAAAGAGCTGATAGAAATATTTTAATAAATTGGAATTTTAGTCATAATCACAATATATTCTAAAGAATCATAAGATTTTCGAACATTCAGTCTTACCTTATCCTCAAATTATACGCTATTTTTGTAGAATTAATGAAGTTTTTTACAGAAATATTCAATAATTCCAAAATAATTGGACCGAGTACTGTCACAGATTCAAGATAGATCGTGACGACCATTAATTAAGTGTTGTGTAGCATTTTCTAATCAGCAAGTAATGTGTGTGTGTGTGTGTGTTTCAAAATTAATTTATGCGTTCGTAAAAGAGATGTATTAAAACTATTTAAGAGTTTGAGTCCTCTCGTAGAATTGTTCGAAATCACATTTAAAATTAACATTGAATTTTCCTCCTGCAATGTTTCATGTTACGTTTTCGATTACTTTTGTGCTGTTTTCATCTGCGGAACGTCATGTCACGGTGTTAATTTTCCTCCTATAATGTTTTATGTAAAGTTTTCAATGACTTTTGTGCTGTTTTCATCTGCGGAGCGTCATGTGACTGTGCTGATTTTCCACCTGCAATATTTTATGTAAAGTTCTCGATGACTTTTGTGCTGTTTTCTTCTGCGGAGCGTCATGTGACTGTGCTGATTTTCC
>JAPMOR010099558.1:253317-284944 GCA_026543865.1 Argiope aurantia
TGTGCTGTTTTCTTCTGCGGAGCGTCATGTGACTGTGCTGATTTTCCTCCTGCAATATTTTATGTAACGTTTTCGATGACTTTTGTGCTGTTTTCATCTGCGGAGCGTCATGTGACTGTGCTAATAAAATCTTTGATACTACTGAAATAATTTATTTAACTTTTAGTCTTAATTGAATTTTTTATTTAATTTAAATTTTAAATACCGTAGCGGCCGAATGCAAGGAAGGTATAGGTCAGAGGGCTCCAGGATGGAAACAGAATTCCCCAGCAGAATCGCTATGCATACGGTTCTGGTGACTTTCGGGATGCAAAAAGGCCGTCTTTCTGAGATAATGAATCATCAAGAAAAGAGAGACTTCAGCACTATCATGATGATAGCTTTAATGTTCTCGATTCTATCTGACATCAAAAACCCACTTTTAACTTGATTAAATATTTTAAAGTTTTTAAATGTCCTTTTTTCATTTAAACCCATAAACGCATTGTTTTCAACAAAACGTAAATATTTAATGATTCCCTGATATTTAATGATAATAAAAATTAAATTAATTAAAAATTAAAGTAGATTTTCATAATAGGCTCTGATAAAGTAAAATTAAATGTTTTTAAACTTTTTAATTGTACTAAGTTGTGATGCATGAACTCATTTCATTAATAACTAAGGGCAAGAACAATATGTTTTTTAACCCTCTGAACTTTAGACCAAAAAGAAGGAACTTCATTAAAAGAGAAGCATTAATTTATTTTAACATAATTTGGGAAAGAAACTGAGATCCATCATGATCTTTTTTCCCTGAGAATATCGATCCGGTAAATAGGGAGAAGAGCACTTTCATTGAATCCTGGACTTTTCAATTTAGCTACGAAAGTTTCTCCATTTGATTTTTTTTTTTTTTTTGTAGAAAATTGAAAGTATAATAATGCATTGTATTATTTTATTTATTAGAAATATTTTACAATTGCCCCGACTGTTTAAAATATATTAATATGATTATCTTATGATTATTAATAGGATGATCATCTTTGCTCTTAAGATGTAGTTTTTTAAGTAGTCACTTATCTTTGCATTTTTAGTTGCTACGAAATATTTTCAAGAGAGATCTTTAATCATTTGAGTTCTAACTCGTCACCTTTAAAACAGGTAAAAAATGAAAAAATGTCAAAAATTCTGTAATTCTTATTTCAGTTAATAATAGCGATTGAAATGATGAACCCATCAGGCCAATATTTCACCCGTTGAAATGATTGGAAACCAACAGTTTAGACGATTCGTCTACTGTCCTCCTTCAAGAAAAATTTGGATCACTTGAAAATACTTGGTATTCATAACTTTTCTGAAAAATGATTTACCCTTTGAATGCAGATTCAAACGCCTGGAAACAAAGGAGTACTGGCCATGCAATTTGATTACGAATATGATCGAGATCATGATTTCAGAATTATCAACTAAAGCGACTCAAAATTTACTTTCCAAAGCTGCCAACTGGATTGATCTAAAACTCTAAACAAATTTAAGACTATTGATATTTCTAGTGTCATTCATTGTAAAGTTGATGGAAGATTTAACTTCGGTGGTTATAAAATTTCAAATTTCTCAAAAAATAAGTTCATCGAAAATGGTAATTTCAAAATTTTCTTATTTCGTGAATTAATTTTACGGAACTTATAATCCGCTTAAATGATATGACCTAAAATTTCACTAAAAGACCATTTCTTCTACTAAAATGAACATTTTAAGCAAATCCAAGATCCAATTTTGGAGCTTTGTCGAAACGGGAAGATGGTGAAACGAATTTCAGATAAATTCAAATTGTAACATTAACATGTTTGTCAACGACATCCTTCTATTCCTTCTTCTACCAAGACTGCAAACAGTTTCATTGAAAAACTTTAAAATTTAATTGAAAGAATAAAAAAAATTTGCTTGAAATTTAAGCAAATTTCAATTTATTATTTTCACCTCCATAAAAAGAAAACTTTCTATTTTCCTTCTATGAAGATTAGAAACAAACAATTTTTTTAACATTCAAAAACATTGAAATATGTTGGAATTAATTTTGATCATCGAGTGACGTACCTTCCTCACTCTGATGATATTAAGACCGCAGTGGCCATGTGGTAAGGTTTCGGAGCCGAAGGGCTTCATGTTCGAACCTCGATTCCACCGAAGAACCGTCGTCTGGTGCACGTTAAATCCGTCTAGGACCCAATGCCCTCCGGCTGGTGTAGTTTAGAAACTTGGAAAGGGGATGCCATCTCAGGTGGTGTCCTAATCATCTGACCTCGGTTCAAAATGACGAGGTTCGCCCCAAAATGGCCCTAATGTTGCTTTAGAAAGGATGTTAATATAACTAAACTAAACTGATAATATTAAAGAAGAAATTGTGATTTTGAAAAGGAAATGAACCCTATATTCGAAAGTAGCAGGATGAATTTAGGCCCAAATGTTGAAAGAGGTTTATAAAAATTTATCAGAAAAAAATGGCATTATACGCCACTGAAATTTGACTTAAAGACACTATCAGAAAAACCGACAAAAAAATGAATCAAATACAAAGATTACAAAGGAATGTGGAATAATTTTTACCGCAGCAAATCAATGACAGCCGTTGATATTATTGTAAAAGAAGCAAGAAAATTTAATCTTTTCATTAAAAGAGATAAAAATGAAACATAGGAGGGAGAAACAAGCTGCAATGATTGACAATCTTCTGAAAAGACTGTTTTCTCACCTTGGAAATATGTATTTTTTGGGCTTTGTCAAATGAAAAACCAAAAGGATATGCACTGAGGGTCAAAATTAATAAGGCTGAAACTGCTGCTGTATTCTTTAAAGAAAACTATAGAATACTTTGGAAGGAAATTATAAAACTCAGTGATGCGCCTAGCGTTTTTTCGGTACAAGCAGTGACCCTTTTTCAGATTCATTGAAAGAATGAAGGATTATTTTGAGGAAATGCGCATTTCTGCTGACTCTCACTCAGTACTTATAGTACTTATGACACTTAAGTCAATAAAAAAGAATGATTATTCAATTATTGCTAAAATTAATAGGCTGCTAAAATACAAACCAAATATGAAACTGCACTGAGTCAAGTCTCCCTTTATGGTATAATAGGTAAATGAATATACAGATTTTCTATCCCAAAAGGCAACTGAAATGGAAATAGAATTTCGTCTAAAGATTCTTAAATCACGGATTGAGCTAAAAATTAAAAATTCAATTATATGGAAATCTCAAACTAGATGGGAGTTATTCAATAATTCAAGGTTTCTCTTTCATTTGATCCCTACCGTTAATTAAAAAAGTCTTCATGGAGACTTCTATATAAATCAATTTTTAACTATCCATGGTTGTTTCCCGCCATATTAAAGTCGTTTCATTGGAGCCTCGCCAGATTGAGGTTGTGATACTCACGATGGAAACAGTACAAACTAATATGGGAAAAGTTCTTATCATACAATTAGGGAGCTGTGGTCAGTTTAAAAGTGCCACAGCTTAAGAATGGAAAAATAAAGATCAAAAATATTATACAGAACGCATTAGAAATTCTTTTATATAGTATCAATCTAGTTGTATGTAAAGTGGAGATTTTCAACCGCATTATGCACTGCTAAATAAGCAACATATTAATCTTAGATATGCTACTTCTTAACAATACTATTTCATATTATTATCTTATCATTTTATTGTATTATGCATTCTATATTTACTTATTTTTTATTATTTATATATCTTATAAAATATTAATAATAAATGTAAAGAAGAATGGAAGATGAAAAGGGTGCTTTCAACTATCGTCAGAATATAAAGACCTAAATGCATCCATTTGGAAACATTGAAATAATATAGGTTTGTTATTCTTTTTCGCCATCATAATACATGACTTCACTCTTTCACTTTGCATTTGCCTCCATGCATTCCGGATCTAGATCTAAGTAACCGCTATTCTTCCCTAGTTTAAAAATAGAATTATGGGCCGTTGTGGGGTCAGAAGACCCCACAACGGCTTATTTGGTAAAGGCAAAGACAGCTCTAAAAAGTGTCAAAAGATGGTTTGGTTTCCAGTATGCGTCGTAGATATTTTGGATCAACTGTGAAATATTGTCGTTTTTGGATCATCTAAAGATTTTTAATGCAAGCGATACAGAAAATCTGTAATAAAAAACAGAAGAAATTTCGTTCTTAATTTATCTTAAAAATAAAGTTATTAACTTTTTAAAAAATACATTCTGAAGTAGTCAAAAAATAGCGCACTAAAATTGCTGTGTTGGTTTATTTAAAAAAATCATTTTACAAAATTTGCCCACCAAATTTCTTTAAAAACAAAGCAAAAATACTTTTTAATCTCAAATTCACTCTAATACATAATCCATATTGATGTTATGATGCGATATACCTTATTTATATTTTATCATTTATTTGTCTATTTTTATGTCTTTCATAGTATGATGATTGAAAAAGAAAAATAGGATAGGGAAATATACCTTCAGTAAAATTTTCTTCAATGTTATCTAAAAGTTTAAATATGTTTAATTTTATATTTTCTTATACATTGGGAAAATGCTTTAATAAAGGCTAAAAGGCGTTATAAATGAGACTTAAAATGGAATTTCCAAACGAAGTGGCGTAGTAATTAATAATTCTGTTCCTCACTCAGAGGTCTTCTTGCAGATTATAAACAATGAACTTCTAATAAAATTCGGAGTAGCTAATATCAATTAAATTCGCCTGATTTTATAGCATTTTTATTTTATTACATTTTTATAAATGCAACAAGAAGCTAAATTTTTCAGATTTCTTAAATATTACAAATATATTTTCGGGATAGACTAAATATTTTATTGTTATCTGTAAAATATTTTGTCTAGCAAAAGCCGCATTTATAATTCTCTGCAGAACCGAATACACTGCATTCTGAATGAGCCCATTTTCCACAAAAATTGGCACAACATATCATCTGAGGGAATTCTCCACAAATTTGACAAATCTCAACAATTATACAAATTTCAAAAGCATCGTCATCTCAGTTGTCATCACACGAATCCTTTTCCTTTAAATCTTCGTCATCAGTAAACAAGTGTCAATCGACGACCATTGCTCTTTTTTTTTCTTAAATCAGATTCTAATTCATCAGTTCCAATCATCTAATAATCTAATCTAATCTAATTCATCACTTAAATTCTAATTTATAATCTAATCTAATTAAATCAGATTCTTAATTCAGAAATCTAATCTCCGAGTGGATTTGGAATATTGAACCGTAAGGCCTTTCCTTTTATTAGCATCTTATCCAAAATTTGCTTCATGGCTGCTTCAAGTTTGCCATTTGTCCGTTTTGCCTTTTGATAGGACTTTACTTTTTATGAGGCTTCTAAAAATATCAATAAAAGATATTTGAGGTGAATAGATTCATTGAGCTATGCCTCATCTATAGCGGTATAGCTCCCGTTTTCATAGAGTTGGGGCGCAATTTCAAAGTTGAAACGTCTTGGAAAGAAACTGAACTAGCATTCTCTTATTTGTTGACCGATTTGTATATAGCTGTGAACCGGATGACACAAAAATATAACAAGCTAGATGAATAAAATTTAATATTTGGTCTTTATACTGAAATTATTCATACTGATCTTTCAAATTTTAGATTATATTGTAACGAATATGTAATGTTGCTTTCCAGCAAGATTAGTTCCATTGTAGGAAAGACCATTTTACGATCAGCTCTTGGATGCTGATCGGATGCCATATCAGTGACCCCCGGGCATGGCGACAAACTTACCGACCATTTGGAGACGAATTTGGCGATTTTGGTGACAAAATAGATAACACTAGAATCTTCAAGAATTTTGACGATAGAAGTAACGGGAAACTAGATATGCGTGCTTGTTCCAGAGCCTTCTTTGCTCTGCTCTGGAAATTATAAAAGGCCGGTAGTCTAACCCGAAGACAGTCATCGTGGATAGAGTCGTCGAGAGGTTTAGAGTCGCATAGCGAGTAAACGGTGTATCTGTCATGATATGGGCAGCCACGTCTTGGTTTCTGCTGGACCAATCGTAACCCTGAAAAGAAAGATTACTGGGGAGAAGTATAGTGAAACTTTGCTTTCTGCAAGAGATGGAATTTTCCAGGAGGATGATACACCTATCCATTCAGCGAGACTTGTCCAATCAAGGTGTGATGAATACGAGAATGACTGCTTTAGCCTACACAGTCACTCGACCTCAATATAATTGAACCGTTATGGTCTATTTGGTAATACGGAATCGATATCCTCCACCGACATCTCTCCCAGAGCTTTCACAATATCTCCAGGAAGAATGGTTCAATATTCCTCTAAACACTATTCAAAACTTGTATAATTCGATTCCTACGCGAATCCAAACCGTATTATATGCCAAAGGTGGTCCTACATCATAGTAATAAAGGATTCTTTATAAATCTAAAGTGTTTCCATTATTTCGATAACAACCTGTATATATTCAGGTGTACATGAATATGATACTTCGAAAACACAACGGCTTGGATAAAAAGATATAATTCCAACTAGCGAAAGTAGCCTTCCGAAACTTTTTCGCATAATCTCTAATAAAAGGGTTGTACGACACCCCTTACAAAAAAGTATGAAAACTCTGGATAAAGAAAAGAACGCCTTACATGACATTGACTTAAAATAGTTACGAAATCTTAACGTTTGGCGTGAATTTTTTAGTTTTACTGAATTTATCGTGTTGTCCTTGGCACATTTTTGGCTATTAATCCCTGGCATGTGATTGATCGAATCTAAAAATAGAATTCGTTTTAGACGCGTTTTTCCCAACTGATTGAAACCAGATTTTGACACAGAACTAGAATTGTAAATACAAAATCACACACCAAATTTAATATTTTGAGACATTCTTCTGAAGGTGTAGACTGACGGACGTGCAACCCCTATTGGATTTGGCTCAAAATTTAACAGGTGTCTATACTATAGATATTGAACCTGTGTACCGAAAATTTACCATCTAGCTTTCTCCGTTTTGTAGTTATTATGTTAACTTATATTTGAACAACTGTACAAACAGAATCTAAATAGATTTTGTAAAAATCTACACATTTGGTGCAAAAACCCTATCTGTCTATATAAACACACCCTATGTCTAACTCAAAGCGTTTTTGAGTGATGGACAGACATTTATCAAAAATGCGTTTGTCGAACTCAAGGACGTCAAAATCCCGCAGCGATTTGTCAAAATCCCGCAGCGATTTGTCAAAATATCGAGTTCAAATTTTTTGAGGATTGTAGTATTTTCTCTATACTTCGTATACTAGAAAATAAAAATATGTTTTCGGAGATATAAATTATTATAAGAATTTCCCTACTTGTACTACAAAACTGAAAGTGTTTCCACTCTATTTTCCTAATTTTCTGCCATCAGTTGGCGACCTAAATAGATAATTCAAACCGACTTTTTTCCCGCTAAGCTTCCGACTCAGATGAACATCGGAATCATTAATTTGTGTTTCAGACAGAATATTGCTTTCGCTTCCTGTGTGACATTTTTTTTTTGTCTCTTATTTCAACGAACCAGATTTTATCTCTCGAAAAGTGACAGCTTGGCTTCACAGAGGAAAAATTAGCCCCCTCTTATTGTTTCCATTCTGGATGATAAGATCATTGTTGCCCTGATTTACGATAAACATTTCGTTGAATCAAAAATAAAAGTAAGGTACTGCAGCAGTTTTCGCAGACAGATAAGTCTGTTAATGATGATAAGCTCTTTTCAGATTTTTTGAAAATATCGCGAGGCTGAAATCTATTTTAAATGTGCCTTTAAATGTGTGCTGCAGTAACAGATAAAAAACTTCGCAACTCTTGCATGTAATCATTATATCATTTCTTAGGGATGGTTTTTAAAAATAAATAAAAACAATTTTTAACCCTGACGCATACATACGTACTAAATAGATTTTTTAAATATATTTTTTAAATCTTTATTTTGTAACTAATTATTATAAATATTACAGGATATCCTCTGATATCCATTTTTTATATTCAAATATACTATCAGAGAATCACATAAAATCAAAACTTGTTTGAATTAATCAATAAAATTATAATTTACTTCAAGAAATTTTAAAATAATTGTCGAGAACAAAAACAATGAATTATCATTGAGGAAAGTGTACAAAAGTTTAAATATCCAGCCTATCTGAGAGTAAATTAAAAAACTGATTTAAAAGTCCTTTTTTCCAAACAGAAACAAGTAATTTAATATATAAAAGAATTTGTTTTAAACGAAATACTGCAATTTTATAAACCACATTGATCAGTGCAACAGTTTCAGCTGCGATCATTAATTGGATTTAACCGATTCGCTTTCGAAAATATGTTTAAATCACGATCGCTTTCAAACATATGTGTCATTATTCAATAATTCAATAATCTATTTTTTTTTCCTTCACATTAACAGAGCTTGGGGGGGGGGGGGCTTTCACCTTATCCTCTTCTTGAAAATTGAAATCAGAACTTTTGCAAGCTCATCAGTTAGCCACAAACTAAAAAGGCTATTTTATCAAGAGACATGTCTCGTTATTTTTAGAAGCATCTGAAATTAACTTTAAAACTCTTTGTTTAATGAAAGATTTTCACAATTCGAATTCGGAAGACATTTGTAATTCAGCTTGAAAAGAAAATGATGAAAAATGAACCACTTAAAATTGGGCAATATATCATTTAGCCATTTAGATAGAATTTCCGGCGGTCTATTAATAAACAATTATTAAACATAAAAATTTGTTTTATAAATGGGAGGTTAATTGAGATTGGATTGTTATGGTAGCAAAAACCAATATTTTTTTATAGAAATGAAAATTTGCAGAACCTATGTATAATATTGTACCAACAAATAAAACGTTAGGTTTTATCAAATTCAATATGCTTCTTTGGGAATTTTGAAAAGTTCTTGCTTCGAATAATCATTCATAGCAGTCATAAAATTATTAGAAAATAAAATATATGCTACTTTGCGAGAATTTTATTTATTTCATGGGAGACCTCGATGCTTTTGGTTTTTCTTTTAACATGATTCTTCGTGTAAATTCCCTATTCATTTGATTTAATTTGATAGACACAAAGTGTTCACTGAATTTTTGTGTCTTAAAATTGGGCTTCTTGAACAGTTATCGATAAAAATCCTTTTAAATCTTTCAAATCTTTCTTTGAACCACACTTTGTTTTTCACAAAACTTTTTCCAATTTTAAAACCTTGATTTTTCTTTAAAACCGATATCTGCAAAATTCAATATTTCATTCGATTTCGATCTTTTATTCAAACAGCTCATTTATATTTAAGTAGTTGTATTCTCACTTATTTCCTCCCTTATCAAAGTGCCAATTGCTTTAAATTTTTAGACATATCAATATTTGTTTCACATTCTTTTCGGTTACTTCCATAGAAGAAAAATAAATTGTAGATAATGCACATTATCTACGAATAAAGCTTTTCCCAAATGTAGAGGTCATTAAAATAACATTATCGAATTAGTAGAAGTAATTCCCCCGAAATATTTTTGCATACATCATAGCAACAATGCTTTCACTCCACGTCTGCCCCTTTTTTGCATAAAAATTTTACACCTTGCTAGAGATCGCAAACCTCACGAATGTTCAAATTTTTTTCAGATTCTCTCATTTAAGCGTTTTGCATTTTATACAGTAATGGATAAAAACCGAATATGTGTTTTGTCGACAGAAATTTCACAAGAATAATAATTTTAGTTAAAAAAAGATCGTACCAAGTTACATTAATTTAGAGTTGCTACGTCTGTATTCATGTAAATGCATAGATATACAAACTGTCAACCCTATGACAAATTTAGTTCGAAATTTACTACTTTAAATGCTAAAACTTAGTTCGAATTTTTAACTTTAGATGCTAAAACTGCACACCAAATTTCATCTATTTTGCTCTTTACATTTTGTAATTATACTTTTCCTTTGGACTCGGACATAAGGAACGCACTCTGAATGAATTTCGCTGAAAATTTGCCCGAAACCTAAAGCTTTGATATAGAGGCAACGTACCAAATTGCACCAGTCTAGATTAAAGCGTATTTGAATTATAACCTTAACGCACAAGCAGACATAATTCCAAAAAGGAATTTCTCGGATTCAGGGAGATCTAAAAATTAGAAATCCATCAAAACCTCGGAGGTAAAATTTTTGATAACTATATTCTTGTCTTACTTTTTAAGTTACAAAATTAAGAAAAAAAATTACCAATAATTCATTATTTATTTTTAAACTGCAATACTAACTGTTTTATAATACCACGCTCTCCGAGTACTAACCAATGAAAGATGTATATAGCTGAATGACAATGCTCGCATGACAACGGTATCTACAGACAGTATTTTATCTGTAAGTTCTGTATTTGCAAATAACACTGTTCTTTTTTATAATTTTAAAACATAATAATTTATAGAATTCAAACACTATGTATATCAGGACTGCATCACTTTCTAAAATATTTAATCTTATTTGCTTACGCCTCTTCAATGCAAGTCCGATGCCTAAGGAAAGCAAATGAAATGATAAAAATAAAATCGAGAGAAGAGAAAAAAGGAATCAAAAGTAAGAGAGGCATCTAATAGGATTGAGCATTATACATCGAAATCATTCACTGAGAAATTTGAGTGAAATAATGGAAGACGTTCTGCGCTTTCTTTTTACAAATATCAATGACTGAGATGAAATTTTCACAGATCTAGCTAGTGCAAAGGAGGATCTACTTTTCTTCAGCAAATTAAAGCATGATTAAAAATAGAAGAAAAATATACAACAGTATACTAACATAATTGAAATGATAATATTTTGAATTTTAAAATGATGCAAAAATCATACAAATTATCGTGGTAAATGAACCAAAATCTCCTTTCTGAGTTGCATATTCAAATATTTAAAATTAAATATGTTCAAAGTTTTTGGCTCTAGGGCAAGTGATCTGGCCTGCCGAGTCCTGGCAAACTTACACATACACACATCTTCATCTTTATTATTAATAGAAATAAAGACAAAAAATTGGGAAGTATTTAGAAAATTAAAAAAAATAGAAAATAATGTGTATGCATATGTGTCAGAAAGAGGCAATTTCAAATTAGATACGCTCTAAAATAATTTTCTAAACACTCGTACACTTGATTCACTGTAACTTTGACTTTTGAACTGAGCGGACTATTAGTTTTCCCACAGTATCGAAATGCTGACTCGATGAATTCTTTTCTAAAGCTATATAAGCGTCAAATATTTTCTTAAGGTGTTTCTTCCAGCTTCCTTTCTTTCTGTCCACTACGATACCCTGCTCTCGACATAGCTTGGACAAAAACTTCTAAGAAAAAGCTAAAAGTTGCGTTATTTCTTTGAAATTATGAAAAAGTGTTAAAGAATTCAACGACTGTTTCTTCAAAGCATGTTTTGCATTCAAGTGCGAATTAAATAGTTAGACAAAGCATTGACATCAAAAAGAATCATAAAAATCTAAAGCACTAAAAACAGTTCTGTCAGAAAATTACAGCACAATGAATATTATTTGATAGAAAATATTATAAACTGAATGAACATTCGCAATCAACTTCCTAAGATTGAAAATTAATTGATGGAATATTAATTTTTTCTACTTTTCAGAACATAAACAGAACATATCGTATGTTCGGAATTTTTTTTTTTAATTTTATAATTTAACTGTGATTTCTATGATCAATGCATTTTGAAATTTTAAGACCATTTTAGCAATAAACATTTCTATTTTAAAAATTCTGTATACATTTTCCCGCTTTTTGTGAGATTTCCTACAAATTGATTAAGGTACTTGCCACGTCGTGCAAGACATTCCTACGTTCAAACCTCAGTATGCATTGCTTATGCCGGAACAGATCGATGCCTCTTTCAATAGCTGGCACGTCTTTCTTTTCGAATTCACAACACCGAATGCGTCGGCGGGCGTCCGTAGCTGATAAGACTCCATGGATGCTGCCCCTTCGAGCGTTCACTGATAGGAAGTCAGTTGCAGGGAACGGTTTTTTTTTTTTTTTTTTTACCTATACAAATGCCAATCATCTCTTCAATAGACAGAAAGAATAAATTAATAAAAAAAACTGTTTTTAGAAATAAAAATTCATTAGACTACTAAAAAGCAGTATTTTTTTTTTTTTGTTTAAATTATTTTCAATGTTTGATTCATTATTACAAATATCATGGAATCTCGTAAACAGCTATTTCTTTTCACCACCATCTGTTGTCAAAACTTGTTTGAATAGAAATTAAATTAAAAAGATCATTATTTAATTCTGAAAATATCAAAATGGTATGTGCCATTGAAAAATACTAATGTGGAAAAATTAAAGTAAAGGTTAATGTATCAGAAAAAAAGGTGAGAAAAATTCAATTGAAAAATTGTATTTTTTACAAATATGAAACCAAAGTGTTATTAAAAGAAACCTATTTATTATTCTAATAAAAAGTATAAATTTTTATTTTGAGTAATAATTTCTGTTTAAACTATAATTCATAATTAATTTATCATTAGAAATAATATGAACTTGTAAACCCGAATCATAAATTTAAATTTTACTCGATTAATAATTTAATTAAGATGACCTTTATTTTAATTAAATTATGAATTAAAATCATCTTTACATCTTTTAAGTCCTGTAAAATAAAAATTTTAAAAACATAAAAACATCAGAGTAGAATTTCAAAACACTTGTCAATTGTTTCGATGCGTGTTATGCAGAGTTGAAAGGAAGGATCAAAGTTTCCAATGTACTTATCAACAAACAAAATTAAATTCTGTTTTGAATAAGATGATCCAATAAAACATATCTTAATAAAATCTAGAAAAATATAAGGAAGTCATACTTTTGAGATCCTATTATTAAGTGTATGAAGAAATAATTCGCTGTCTTCGTTGAATATCTTTGCGGCCCAGCCTTTAATTAAAGTTTCAAAAATTTTAATTTATTCTCACTTTGAGCTTTTTTTTTCTTTATTTTAATTCGTAACCCATATAAATGTAGGGTGGACCGAAAGGCTATCTTTTTAAAATTCTAATTGATGAACTAGAGGATGGAAATTCAACCCTGAAATAGGGAGTGAGAGAGTGGTCTCTGCTTTTCCATCATATAGAGTAAGTAATCGCGAGTTATCCAGAACATTGGTATTGATTATCTCAATTCCAACATCATATCCACCTGGCAAGTAAGTACCAGTGAAAGCGATGGGAAGGGGGGGGGGGGATCTTTCCATTTCGTGCAGTGTAGAATTTCACCTTAAACTGAGCTTTTGTGCTGCCATCTTTCGATAACTTGAGAAGTGAAACTCAAAGTTTTTCATTAATTATAAACCAAGATTATTTGAAACTTTATGTCATCTCAAAACATGTAGTAGAAATCTAAAATCTTGAAAGCGGAACATATAAACAATAATTATCGATTTTAAGACTTCGAAAGGCAATTTTTTTAGGTTCTCCACCATTTTGCATATCACTATATTAAAATGTGATTATCATATGAAGATTATATTAATGAAAATCAAATTTCAAAGCAAAGACATTACATTGAATTAATAAAATTAACTCATTTGATAAGGGCAACACCACTTTGAATTTTTTTTGTACTTGAAATCTATATATTTGAAATAACAAGAAAACAAGAAACCAGCAACTCGACCCCAAGCACAAATCAGCTCTCAGTAATTCCTGCTTCATGTGAAATCACATGTCCTCTAGAATGTCATAAAGGGTCGTTTGGTTACGTTCATCTTCCAGTTTTGAGAGAAATCGAAGAAATTCAACTTAACATTACATTCTTAATGCGGAAATTCTAACAAAAACCATCGAACCGATTTCAAAAATTTTAATTCCGCATGAAATTTCATTAACTTTAAATTTGTCACCAAGGATCGCCCATTCAACGCTTTCTATTTTCGAGAGAAATCGAAAAAAACTCAAGATAGAATTCACCGAAACTAGAGGAGCAACTTTGAAAATTTTAATTTCATATGGAAGATAATGGACTTTAGATACATTATCCATTGTCGTCTATCCCCTTCTTAATCATTTCGAAAGCTGTTTCAAAATGAAATGTTGACAAAACCTTCAGACTGAACAATGACACCGATTTTGCCAATTTTTGTAGTAATCGCAGAAATGAAATAAATAGCTATATTTGAAAATTTTGCCCTTTTTAAATATAGCTATTTATCAAAATGCTTTATAATTATTATATAAATATAATTTAAAATAATAACAAATATGAATATTTGTACTTACATTATTTTTCGTAAGTTTTTATGGTAATAATATTTAGTATAGAAAGTTGATTTACATGTAATTAATTATACTTAATTAATTACCTACACCTAAAGGACAAGGACGTAAGAGAAACTTCACTGACAACCTCTCCGCTCAACTACTCGAGCTGAACTCAGATAATAAGAGGTGGGAGAAACATGCAGGCCTAAAAGGTAAGCTACAGGAGGCCATACCCAATACAACAACAGAGGCCTATTTCAAGGCAGCAACTGATACCACAAAAGATTTGATAGGGTTGAAGCGGTTATTTTACGAGATAGCCAACAATATTTTATTGACAGGCCTGCAGACTGATAATCAGAATGCTTTCAAATACATCAAAAATCCGATGTTTTATGAACACATAAAGTATATGTACCATAGATGCATATTTGTCCGCGTTCTCAAAGAGGCAATTTAAATTAGCCTTTGCCAGAAATGCTGAACAAAGAGCAAACATTCTGACAAAAGCACTTCCGACACCTCAGCTTCATTTTCAAAAGAAATTTCTCGAGAGAATATATATAAATAACAATATGACCATATATATAACTACCAGTTTTAAACTTATTTATATAAAATGGCTTTTTTCATGATCAAAGCAGTTTGTTGAGAATCCAGCATTAATTAATGTTAAGTGTAGATGAATGGTATCTCTTTATTTTTTTAGATGCGTTATTTTGTGAACGCATCTGACATCACCTTTCCTTCTTTTTTTTTAATTCCATTAAAATTTATGTAAATAATAAGACATATTCTATTTCTTCTATTGTCATTTTCCAATTAAATCCTGAATTCAATTGGCTATCACTTTATTTCATAAATATTGCAATAGTAAGGATTTCAAAATATACTTAAAAACAAAATATTTATATTTTAAACAGTAAAAATATATATTGTATAATATTTATAATCCATGCTTGCTTATTTTTACAAGAAAAAAATTATCTTAAGGCAGTTAGTTATCTCTGGCTACGCTTTAAAATTTGTCAAAAATGAGACGCAGTATTAACATTAAATGAATTTGTAGCGCGCATAGTTATTGCCTTATTAGGGTAATGCTTGCCAAGGTACGATGCAATAATTTCTCATACTTTCGGTATCTCTTTTATTTCATTGGAAGGTTGATACTCTTCTGAAGATATTATTTCCTCTTTTCCTAAGCAAATCTCATCCGCAACTTTCTGATATGACACAGAATGCATCTTCATAAGCTATTCCGTTGTTCTGGTTATGTGCTTCCACCAGTTTATAGGCGTCGTTGCTATCCACACGTTATTTAATTATCAAGTCGATTAAGTCTCCACAGGCACTTTCTCAGATCCCTCAGAGTTGCGTTTGACAACACTATCCGAACAAAATTTTTTCTATTCAGAAATAAGGATTCATTTCAAACAACCACTCACCACACACTGATATCCCAGATGTAACGAATCTTACAACTGACATCACGATGTTGCTTTACCACTAATTCTGCGAAACATCGCTCATTAAGTAAAGTTATTATTTTTAACATTTAATTTTACTCTTTATTCGAATCACTTATTATGGGAGGTGCTCTTTAAGAGTGGTTTGACTACAGAGAATTAAAATTAACAACTTAAGATATAAGTAACGAGCAATTTAGAAAGCTGTAACAGTCTTTGAAAGCTAATGTCTATTAGCAGATAGTGTTTAATACCTACTGACGACAAAAAGATCAATTGTTGAGAATAACTATCATAATTTTTTTTCTTTTACCATGAATTTGAGTTTCCCAAATGCAAAATTATCAAATAAAAGTATTAGGAACTGTTTGGTGCTTCTATGAAGTAACGTCACCTTTAGATGACGCTGCTAATTTATCGTGTGATTTCTTATTTTTAACTAACTAAAACCTTCAGACTGTGTTGTTAATTTAACAGTTGGTTCCTTACTATTCCTTAATTAATCTCGCTCTATAAAAATTCGTAAGAATATCACCTGGTTTTTCGAACTCATTTGAAGAGTAATTATCGAACTCTATACCCAGTTTATTTTATTATCTAACGACTTTATATACTTTATTATAAACACACTTCTACGATTTTAACCACACTGTTGCGAATTGTAAGTGTTTCTCAAAAATTCTGTATATATTATAATATAATTTTAAAATCAAACTAAATAATATTCATTGGATTTCACTACACATATAAAAACTTCCAGAATATTTTGATAATAGCGAACTCGTGATCTAATTACTTGCTGCTATTTATTCGTTACTTTTAACAACAAATGGCAGATACAAGTAAATATCTGTGTCGTTCAGCTCTTGATATTGCAACATCAAGTATCAACTTAAGCCATATTTCGGAGAACTTGTCAGAACCGATGCCTAGCGAGTACTGTTTTCATTCCGACAGTAAAAGAATTAATTACAATCAGGTATAAGTATCAGAAACCTGCTATAGCGACACATAAACCAATATTTTTAAATAATTACAATAGCATTCGAAATCTATTGGTCTGTGCAAAGATATTTTTCATTTAAATCGGGGAAAACAGCTTTTATGTATGACATAATTTAAAATGTAAATAAATAAATGTTAACATGTTTTAGGATAAATAATTTTTTATAAGAATTAGCGTTTTTCATTATTAGGTAATCGTTAGCTAACTCATAGGTATAACTTAAATCATCGTTCTCTCTTTTTACGCACTTTTATTTAATTTGATTTGTTTCATGCTTGTAAAGATTTCAGTGAATAAATCTAATTTTTTTCCCTCATTAGAATTTTGAAATTTCAACGCTTGCCTTTTCTCGAAAACGATAGACTGGGAATTTAATTAAAGATTAATCAACTAATTTTATTAATTTTAATTCAATATTTGTGGTACCAATGTCTGACAGCGAATTTGAAGGGTAACATTTTTATAAAATTTATTGTATTGTGTTATGAAGACTAAAAAACAGAAAATTATTAGATGCAAAATTTTTAATTTTATTATTTCATCACAAATCGAAGTATGTTTTAAAAAACTCTTTTTGTATCATCCATTCATTTAATTTTATTTCCTGCCTTGTATCTTGAAACTGACACCACATTTAATTTTATTCTGTGTGTAGGGATATTCCAGCTGCGAGCATTTCATTTAACTTCCTTTCATTTTCCAATCTAGAATTATTAGACGAGTAAGAAGATCCAAAATGGAAAAAAAAAAGTTTAATTATCAGAAATTTAATGAAAGTTTAAAAACGAAGCTTTCTGCTTTAATCTAAAATGAAAAAAAGAAAGAAATATGAAAAAATAATCTTCAGAAAAGTGTTGCTTGATTTAATGAAAGATTATGTCTTGTAATGTAATGTTTTAATTAAAGATTAATTAATAATAAATGAAGTTATTTCGCTTAATAGTAAAATACGCTTCAGTTTCCACTTTATCCCTCCCCTCCCCCACTCTCCCAAACACAAGCCCCTCATGAATACGGGGAAGGGATCGAATTCTACTCAACTTAATTAAACACTCAAATTCGTTCCTTTAAGTTCTTTTTTGAAAAAATTCTGAAAACTGTTCGGAGTAAAGCATTCGCCAGAAAACTTAAAATTTAAAGAGTTAAACTAAATCAAATATTTGAGCTGTCACAACGTTTTGCCTTTAATTTAATTCCCTGAAAGTTATTCTGGACAATCGCTTATGTTTTTATTTTTCATTTCTTTTTTAAACAAGTTTATAAGTTTAGTTAATTTGAAAAATAAGGAGCTTTGCTTTCCATAAATTTAAAACTTGCACTTCAAATATTAAAAAAAAAATTCAGGGTTTAAATGCCGTTGATAAAGGGAAATAATAGGAACTATTTCGTGTGAATACTTATAAGTCATAAGAATTATTTCATTTTGTTATAATAATTGTGTGCGATTTAATGAATAACAAGCTTAATGTTTTACAATCATCTAAAGAAGGATTTTTAAGATTTAAATTACCATGTACATCCTCCTTTAGCTTTGCTTAATCTTCAATTTTCTTGATTATTCTGACAATTTAATTAATCAGGACTCTTTGAGAGGTTTAAATATCTTTTTAGAAAGTCAAAACTACAAAACTCACCCGATGTTGTCATTCATCCGAAAACTGTAAAAATCTAAATAAGATTCTCCGTATTACTAAATATGTTAATAAAGAAACTTTTTAAGAAAAATTTAAGAGATTAATAAATTCTAAGAGATGGCAGAGAATTTCACATTTATCTTTAATGCTTTTAAAATCGTTTATTACAACTGTCCAATATGCTTATTTTTACAAATAGTTGCTGATATCCAAAATTTTTATTTTTAGAAATAAATGCTTACGTGCCTTTTATTTTTTTATTAAAATTTAAATGCCAAAAGAAAAAGTATTCGCACTTAAATGGGATTCGGACGTATACAAGCAATGCTTCATGCTCTAATTAAGCTAAAACTACCTTTCTTTCATTTATTGCTATCCAAATAAAGATCGGAGGATGGGAAAAAATGTGTAATATGATTCCTAAGGCAGGATTTCAAAGTATCGTAAAATTCTAATTCTTAAGTGTGTTTTTTATTATTATTATTAAAAAAAGAGTGCTTCATATCTAGATAATTTTGTGAGTAACAGAACAGTCTAGAAGTTTAGTTTAGTTGCATTAACGTCTCATTTTAAAGTAACACTAGGGCTATTTCGGGACGGACCTCATAATTTTGAACCGTGGTTAGATGACGAGGACGACAGATGAGCTGGCATCCCCTCTCTAAACTTTCCCATCACACCAGCTGGGGGAAAAATCCAGAAATAGATTAAAGAAAGAATAAAAGAAGGGGAGGAGTATTCGTATTTTTCGAAACGACAGCTTAGAATTAAGAATTTAAATTAAAAGATTCGCTTCTGGTATTCTATCCACTAATCTGAGACATCGATCGCACAGGAATGAAGCTTCCTAGGGGTAATTTCAGTGCATCAATTTACTCTATAGTATGCACGCTTAATAGCAAGAGAAGCGAAAAGTAAATTGCAATTTTAATATAAAACTTTTATTTCAAGGTAACAAGAACTCACAAGATCTGCAACAGAATCAGTAACATAGAATCGAAATTAAAAAAAAAAGTTATGAACTAATGCGTTTTTAATAATCAGACTTACAATTCACAAGCGTTATGTTTGCATATAAATTCGCGAGAATAGGCAAAATATAAATGTTTTTAATTTAAAAACATCACTGATCAAATATTAAAAGTAACTATTTCCGTTAGCACTACATGCTTCCTACAATTCTAAGTTGATTATTTATAATTTTCAGTAAATTTGAAAAGTACTACTCGGTTTTGATTAAGATTTAAGTTAGTCGATATCTCAAATATCTTTGTAAGATGTGCATTGGGTTCAAGAACTAGGAATACCGAGGCATCTCTGTTCTTCTTCTAAGTCATTAAAAGAGCAAGTTACTACTTTTCCTTCCTCCCCATTAATAATGTTATTATATGATGTAATATAAACTTTAAAACAAAGAAATGAGATGAAGGAAAGATTTATAAACATAGACATGGAAAGACATCAAAATATTAAAATATTCCTTTTGTTTTGCGCTGGCAGATCTTGCATATATATTTTTTCATTATCCAATTACTGTACAACATCATCTTCAATAAATAGAACAAAGGTAATAATGCGATAATAATTCTTAGCGCTTTTTATTTTCACAAAGTGGCATAAATTTCCGGAAGATTTCACTTTGAAGAGAGCTAAAAAAAGTAGATAAAAAAAATTTTAGATTTAAATATTTAATTGCCAGTTGTAATGCATTGTATTTAAAATTTTCCAGATATTTAAAAAATGGAGATATTATTATAATTATTTAAATGATTTTTATAGGAATTAGTCAAGTAATATTTGAAATAAATTTTAATTAACCAATACTATAAAATAATTACAACCAGAAAGTAAACATTGGTTACCGCATGCATTCAAGGGAATCACACACCGAATGAAGAAATCTTGAAAATTTCGTTTTCAGTTGTTAGGGGTTGCCAGTCAGTGTTCGCCAAGACGCCAAAGGCAAAGTTAGGTTATCCTATTTGGCTACGCATTACAGTTCTGGCGATTGGAAAGAATTCTCACTACATTTTACATTTTTGAAAAGTAAGAGATATGAACTACGAGACACTTTTGAAGCAAAGTAGAATATTCTCAATGTTGACAAATTTGCAATGAAAAAGAATAATTGCCATAGTGAAAATTGACAATTAATGTGAATGATTCTACCCAAAAATTTTCTCTTTAATTAGACATGAGACTGATAACAATTCTGTTTCTTTTTTTAGATTGAAATATATTTTTTATTTAGTAATATCGTATTTTCGCCATATTAAAAACTTTTAGAATTATTTCTTAATCTTTAATTCTGCCTTTTGAAATTACTTATTCAGCTAATTTTTTTTCTTCTGTTTTCGTCTATTCTTACTCACCCCCCCTACGTAGCAACGGGGAGTCAATCTATGTAGACAGGGGGGGGGGGGTAATCAACGTACCTTTGGATCTTTCATTACAGGAAGTAAATAATGTAATCGTCAGAAAATTCGAATTAGAGAAACGCCTGGCATTATATCTGCCTGTTACTATCCTGTGAACATGATAATGCAAAAACATTTTGAGCCAAGCAAATGAATTTTAATATGCAGTCCTTTCATCCAATTTGCAGATTTCTATAGAATTTTGAAAGAAATCAATTCAGAGGAAGTCGCTCTGACTGTCCGAAGACAAGGCGACTCGTTAACTACCAAACGAAAAGAGCTGGATAAATAAAACACAGATTAAGGATCTAAAATGAAGATCCGTATCAGATGTGGAACCAAATGCGTCAAAAGGTAAACGTCTGTCGGTCGGTACTTGTAAATATGGTAATTCAAAAATGCAATGATTTAAATAAAAGAAGTTCGGTACAGCATCTTGTGATTTCAATTGCGATTCTATATCAAATTTTAGTTTCAACCCATCGAGTGAAATCCATCCAACATACATATTCCATTTCTGGCACTTGTGAATTAACCAAATTCTAAAGAGTCCTCGTCAAAAAGAAATCGCCAAAAATCACATATTTTTATGCTCTTTCGTAATAATTGTTCACCTGTGGCATGCCTGTTTCCATTGTTTCAAACATGCGCACTGATTTTCTTTATAAATAAGGACACAATTTTCATACGTGGGATTCTGAAAATAAAAATCTAAGCAATTATGCGCTCACACCTTTGCCTAAGGTCCACAATTTTATGATAATACCTTTATTTTCAGAAAGACCACTTCTTCTGCATCTCGAAAAAACGAAAAGAGACAAATTTCTCTGTAAACAAGGCTGCAGTGTTAAAAATTCGCCATCGGCTTAGCACTGCTATATACGCCTCACAAATCTCGAGGTAGGCGGGGACCGCTTCCAACGCCAGTGCGGGAATTCGCCTCTGGTGATAATAAACTATAATACAAGGTTTTTTCAAAAATTTGAAATAAACCTAAAATCCATAGAGTTAAATATTGAATGCTATTAATTTGTTTTTTATGCATATATATGGATGTTTTTAATGTTATTTATTGTTTAAAAATTTTTAATCGATAATAACTTAATTTTCAAGTGATAAAATATTGTACCGTAAACATTTTAATATAGATGAATTAAATAATAATCATACTTCTCATTGATTTACCCATTAACACCTAACGTCGGATTTATAGAACAGTTATATTAGTAACATCAAAAGCGTGGCTTTTCTTTTCTCTCTCTCTCTCTCTCTTGTTCTCTTTAATAACACGCAAATCCTAAGCAAAATCCTAAGCAATTTTCATTTGGTACGTATCAAGGCAATTCAAGGAGTTTGAAATCAGTCTATAATTTTTGTTAATTTGGAAATATTTCAATATATATCTATAAAAAAATATGTTTACCGATTTGAGCTAATTTTTCTAAAATTTATTTAAAAACAAAATCAGAATTTCTTTTTAGTTATCTTAATCTTGTGTTTTTTTACATATTTTAAAGAAAATTATTAAAAAAAATATTGAAATACATCACTAAATAAAGTTTGATATTAGAAAAGGGTAAAATGGAAACATAGATCTACAAAGATTCCGAACGAATGATCTGACAAAACCTTTTTGGAAATAACAAAAATGACCCTTTATTCCTTTGAATATCTGTTTATTGAAGAGACAAACGATTATCTGCATCGTGATTTTTCATATCTCGCTATCTATTCTTCCCCATCCTTCAGCGAAATCTTTTAATACTACTGCTGTGAAAGAAAGGCCACAGTTGACTGGTTCGCAGCATGCCCTCCTGTTTCTGCTTGTCATCACCAGATGGCAGCTCATGTCCAGCAGCTATTTCTAAGAGAGAAATGACATTTTTCGGGAAATGGACATCAGCCGTCAACAGCAGGCTCTGTCAGCTGCAAATGGGGTGAGCGTGTTTTTTTTTCTTTTTTCGGTATCCTCAGCTCCAGGACATCTTCTCTCTAGTTCATGCGAAAGAGTTTTTCTAAATGATTTGGCAATTGCCTTATAGCACATGCAAATTCTTAGGTTTCTTGTTTCATTTTTAAGGTAATTGTATTTATATGTTTTAATTTAACTCAAACAAGCAATGGAATCGAATGTATTCAAGTATCATTAAGATTTCAGAAATTTTAAGATTTTGTTACCCCTCAATTAAATGAATTTTTTCTTTTATTGTTTACAAATTTCTTATATAGAGATTAGGTTGAAATCATTAAAAAATGTTTGGCTTTGGAAGTTAGATAAAAGGAAGGGAAGCCTCTAAACTTCTATTGCCTATAGGTCCTTGCAGGATATAATCTGATTCTGCATATTAAAAGGTAAGAATTAGTTTTTTTTTTTTTTAAGTCTTAAATTATCATTTTCTAAAAAATGCCCGCTATTTCATACACCTAATAATATATTATAGAAAAAAATTTCCCCAGTCTTTAAATTGTTTATGTTTCAGGACTTACTATTTAAAATATATCTAGTTTTTTTAATAGTAAGAAGATAATTAGTTTGTCAGATAAACTGACTCTTGAGTGCGCCACATATAAACTGCCTATGGGTGAAATTGTCCTTCGCAAATCCACACAAGTCACTGTCATACTTTACTCATGTTCTTCATTTACACTCTTATTACAGCAAATATTCCCACACAAAAAAATTGCAGAAGCATAAGCTCAAAGTAGCAGTATGAAGAGAAAATGAAGGCAGTTTTGTTCTCAATTTACACCTGTAACATTTTGCCCACCATTAAGTATGTGGGGCAGTGTTTTTGCCTGAAACCTGTTGCAATTGTAATTTCAGAAAGTGTACATTACATTATAATATAAATGGAGTACCAGCTTTGAGGTATAGAGGACATGACTCGAAATTTCTATTGGAATCAGAAATTTTGAAATCAGTGTGGTTAAGAAATCTGTGGTATATTGTGCAATATTTTCAGCATCTAGTAGAAAAGTCTTAATTATTTTGACAGAGTCGTTTATTAGAAGGAGAATAGCACTTCTTTTTAGTCATGAAGTGTTGTTCGCTCAAACCTGATGATTTTGGGGAATATATTCCGCCTGTCGAACGGATAAGATCTTCAATAGATCGCAAGGTTACTGGAAATATGTATTTTTCCATCCAAATTTTCGACTTTCATGAAATGAATTAGAAAATTCGTCTACCCTCAAATACTGTTGGAGGCATTCGTGTTAACTCTTGACGATTTTATTTTGACATTAGGCCATTAAATGGAGGATTTGATGTATGCCTTGACTTCACCTGCACATGCTCTATTTGGTACAATGATCAAAATCTTTCCAAATTAATCAATCAAGAACATTGTATTACCAGCCAGGATGAGAACATCGTGTCGCCAACATGAGAGACCATGACTGTGACCTCTCATTTCTGGTAGTTGTCTTATTTAGAAATGTAATATCTCTTTTGTAAACCCTAGTGCACTCATCCCACTTGGTAATTTGGTTTGTCACTTTGCTTAGAGACGTTGCAAACTTCAGACTGTTTAAATTGAAAGATAACTAGGAGACAGAAACAATCGTCTTGTTGTGTTCATTCAAGATAGATAGTATGCGTGAAGAAGCAATGATAACAACTATAGTTCTTTCATCCCTAATTATGTAAAACAACAAATTGATCAAAAATGTTTTTCTGGTGCCACCAAGAGTGGAAAGAAAGAATGACTACTTGGAAATGGAAGTAATATTATGCATGCTTTCATCATAGGGATTTCTTGACTCTTGATTTAATCTTGGAACATCACAACATAACTTCATGTAGCTCGATACTAATGCTGACTCTTACGAAGATCAAACTATTGGAATGTTTTAATCGACATGAATGGTATAGCATCCTTTAGCAAGACAAGTCTTTGGTTTTTAAGACTATCAAGCGCCAGTTGAAGATCTCCGTTTCCTCACTCCATTTGCCATCTAATATTTTCTTTATAGTTCACTCTATTTCTATCACAACATTAGAAAATTTTCAACTTGACGAAATATAATTTATGCGTTTAACAATCACTTATGCATTTTATATGCAGTATCAGAGATCGAAGCTTCAACTGATCCTCGATTCCGATGTGGCGACCTTTAAGGATCATGGCGACAAATGTGTCGGGAAAATGGATGAAGATGTAAAAAGCGTGAAAGAAGATATTCAAGTTTCGAAAGGATAAATTGAAGAAGTAAACAGTGAGATCCAAGTCGAAGAAATGAATGTTGAAATTCGAAGGCATATTGCTTTCAACGAAAAGGATCTTAATGATCCGAAGGACGAAACGGAGCGCAATAGGAAGGAGCATTTACATAACATTGCTTCATGCCTTTGCAACTATAACCTACTGGGTATTTCTATAGTGTGATGAGAATAAAGTGGGAGAGGCATCGGAAGACGCTCCTGTACTATCCATCGCTATGATTATCGCCCAAATGACCTGCTTGAGATTCAAATGAGAAATGGCAATGGCGTTGTAGGCAAACTATCGAAGATAAACTGAAAACCTATGCTATTTAACATAGACGGACATTCAGTCTGTTTGTGATAACAAAATTCAGGAATTAATAGTAATAAAGATAAAATATTAATATTATAGTAAAATATATGTTTTATTATAATAAAATATGTATCTAATTATAATAAAATATGTATCGAATTATAATAAAATATGTATCTAATTATAATAAAATATATGTCTAATTATTATAAAATTATAATTAGACAGATATAAAAAAAGAATGAGACAAATAAAAAAAAATGAAAAT
Source organism: Argiope aurantia (assembly GCA_026543865.1). NCBI lineage: Eukaryota > Metazoa > Arthropoda > Arachnida > Araneae > Araneidae > Argiope > Argiope aurantia. The sequence goes on from JAPMOR010099558.1 coordinate 278,923, forward strand.
AAAATTACAAAAACAAATAAATGTTATGTACAAATCCGAAAATAATGGATATATTTATACACATACAATGAAATCAACAATGGATCTACAATGGAATCTTTAAATCTGATCTTCAATGGTTCTTGATTATCTTCAAGATTACGAATCATACTCTCAATTTTCATTCTTGATCCTTAGAAAGAGGCAACACTACGAAACCAAACTTGTTCGAGTTCAGATGTTAGCTTGGCCATGTGGAAAGAGGAAGGCAGGATAAATTCTGTTACGTACTGGATCGGAGTTGCATCAAGAATTTCACAAGGGCAGAATGCATGTGAGACCAAATTAAAACGGCGAAATATATGAGGAAGAGGGCCCATGGAATGTAAAGAAAAGAATTTCTTCCCTTTTCCAGTTATTTGGTTATAGAGAGACTTTTGGTAGAATATTGAATGTAGATCGCCCTGTATCTCCGTCTTCCCAATCCTTTTGCTCCTCTTCCATAATCTTCTGCTTAAAGAATGATTTTAGGTAGTGTGGTATTGTTCCGTGTTTGATTCCGCGGCTTCCTTCCCCAGTCAGTCGGCTTCCTCATTTCCCTCATATCCAACGTGAGCTTTAATCCAGGACACTTTGATTTGTCTGTGTTGGATTAGACTTTTTTAGATGGCTCCCGTAATTGTATTTTGGTTTCTGGTGTTATCTGCCTCTTTTATACTGACTTGATTGTCAACTCATATTATGATATTGTGAAGTGAAGTAGTAGCATATTCTATGGTTTGTTAAAGGGCTAGAAATTCTGCTTGAAACATTGTATTAAAATTCGGCCTTTTTGTGAACCATCTGTGTATAATATTGTGGCTTTCTATGACTCAGAATGAAGTGCCGACTCCACTATCCGCCTTGGAATCATCCGTGAGGAGTACGTACAGAGAGGATGCCGAATGACAGCAGGAAAATAATTTACTGCTCTCTCGCAGAGCAAAGACTGTCTCCTCCGAATGAAGACTCTAATGAAGGACTCAAAATTCCTACACTTATCGGTGGAAAAAATGGACATTACTTGACCGGCTCTGTTTATGACATCAAGGGTTTATTGTTGATGTGATTCTACTGGAAGCAGATTTTACCAGGAGTGAAAGAGATAGAAAATTTGTAAATCGTCGGCATTTTCTTGCACACTCGTACTGGTTGAATCTACTTGTCTGAAAACGCCGATACTCCTGAATTCTCTGCTTGGATTTTTTCAAAAACTTGGCTTTGCTGTGGATCTGAAGAGGATCATGATGCGGTTAGAAGAAGTGAAAATTGCTTTGTATACAGGCGACGTATAGTGGGGGGGGGGGAGGAAGAGCCTCCCAAATTTATTATAGTACCGTTTATCATACAATCATAAAAAGATATCATTCCAAAGGAATTGACTTAATTTAAAAGTTTTTTATTAATTAAAAGTTTCATAAGCGTCATCTATATATTGAAGTGAGGACTAAGTTCAAAATATCTAATAGCAACACCCATTTTTCTCATTAAATTTCAAAATTACATCAAAAGTTCTTCTTGGAAACCAAACTTCATTTCGAAATTATGAGTTAACAAAATTCTGACCTTGTAATGTGAAAATAAAATTTTGAATTTTTATTTATATTTTAAAATATAATGTAGTTATTAACCTAAACTTTTTTTGTTATGAAAATGTAACACGTTTTGCACACATGTTTATCATTAAAAAGTCCACATTAAGTTTCTATATTGCCTCTAAAACGATGGCAATATAGAAATGTAACTTACCCTCATGTAATCAAAAGATGCAAAAGATGTGAAAGATCTTTTAATATCTTAAGGGGTTTTTTGTAACACCTGCTTTAAAGCCAATCGTTTATCTCTCTTGCGCATCTACAGAGCTGTTATTTTATCAAAACTTAACTGTGGATTCAATGTCTAAGTTTCTTCAAGGCGGAGTATTTGACATTCTAGGCATTTCGAACTTCACTTATACAAAGTTTGTATATAGAATGCAATGAATCCTCTCTGCACATCAGACGGCAGATATTGTCTCTACATTATTATTTTAAAATCTTATCAAACCCTGATCATCTCTTTTATAATTTTAATCAAAACAGGTTTTTTAAACGCCTTCAGGCTCCTTGACCATCATTTATACCCTCATTCTTTAAGAGAATGACTTTAGTTTCAGGACTATATCTAGAGAAGGTGCAGGTAGTTTTCCAGCAAATCATTTCTCTTGCTACCCAGGAAATCTCATGGTATCCAGTACCTGAATCCGTTTCACCATTTTGACAAGCGAAATATTACAAATATCGTTTATCAACAAATCTTTGTTGACCACAGTCAAAAATACGGCCAGTTCAAACTCATTTTTACAAATGGTTCTAGAGGTTTCGGTCATACTTCTTATGCTCGTATTAGTTCAAATTCTTCAATAGCTTATAGAATGCATTCATTTTGATCCAATTTTACAGCAGAAGTAATTGCTATTTTAAAAACTTTATCGTTTATTTCAGATTGTTCTGCAGATAGCTACATAATATACGCCAATCCACTGAGAGCTCTGGAATCTTTATCATCTTTATATGGTCACAGTTATCCTTTGGTTTTAAACACTTTAGTCTTGTATGACAAACTTATCTGGAAGGGCGTTTAAATTATTTTATGTTGGGTCCCTGCACATGAGGAAATATCGGGAAATAAAAAGGCTAATACAGCAACTAAATTGGCTACTACTTTCTTGCCAAAACAGATTCCTCTTTCGGATTCCAAGAAATATATATGTCGCATTTTGCATTTCCATTCGCAAACTGAATGGAACGCTCAAATTCTTAATAAGCTTCATACAATTAAGCTTACAAAAGATGTCTGGTCCTTTTTAACCAGAAGAAAACTGGACACCATCTTAACTAGATTTAGGATTGGATTGGTCACATTCGATTCCCCCACCAACATTTGTTGATGAGAAAACAATATCATTTTGCTCAATTCGTAACAGTCTTGTGTCTGTTTTATACATCCTTGTAGAATGTCCACGGTTTTCTTTGCAGCGTCTTAAACTTTTTTCAAAAATTTCGCCCAAATTTGGGTGAGCTGCTTTCCAAAACTCAACCAATTAACCTTTTTATTAAAAAAAACATTGATTGTAATGGTCGTATATAAACATATCCACGCTTTCTTGTACAGTATGCACCAAAATATACAGCACTGAAATGAAAATATGAACAAAATTACATTATTGTTGTCTGTGAATTTATTTTTCCTTAAAAGAAATTAATATACATACATACACACTATTAGCGTGTTTATTTACCACGGTATGGGTAATATAAATGTTCAAAGTGTGCACCGCCTCGCTGTAGACAGTGTTCCTATCGTTCACGCAGATTCTCAAACCTATCCTGAAACAAAGGTTGCTGCAGACTCCTGCAGAACGGAATGTTTTTCTCACATAATGCAGGCACGGTTCTTGGCGGATCTTCACAGTTGAACACAATCTCTTTTAGCATTCTCCTTCCGTTGACACAGTACTCAACCAGAACGACGAAATTTCATAACAAAAGTCAGCATAACAATGTTACTTTTTGTAGTCTTATTAAACTTCTCTTGAGATCGTTCTGCCACCTATTTCAAACTCGATCCGCCATTATTTCCACTCATACCGATTCCGTATGAGTGGAAATAATGCTCAACTATAAATAGTTTTCCTCTGTCGAGAAATCCATTTTAAAAAACAACTGCCAAACACAGCTTCCTTTTCATTACTGTGAAAACCTGTAGCTGGAGCTATGCCTCATCGACAAACGCAACTACGTATTCGAGATGCGCGAGTTTCAGTACTGTATATTTTGACGAATTTTTTTTTCTTACCTTACATCATTGTTGACGCATTGTTGTGCTTTTTCATGATTTCTATATTTTCATACTTTTAGACACAGATTTCGTAGACATCCAGTGTTTTGATAAATTGATACAAATATTTTAATACCACGAATGCGGAGCAACATAGCCAAAAATAGCTTTTGTCCCATAAAACAAATTAACTCTAACTCTAAAATTATGGATTTAGGGGCACATTCACAAATTTTAAAATTTCCGACAGCACTTTATTTGTTATTCAAATGTTACTGATCATGTATTTCGAGCGTCAAATATCATTTTCCACGTAATTGTACTGTAAGAATATACGTAGAAAGATATGAAATCAAAGTAAAAAATGCTTTCCATTGGCATAATCGCTACTTTTAAATGCGGTAGATAGACTCTTTCCTTCTAGAAAACTATAATTTCATGTTATAAAAAGTTATTTATCGAACGTAAGAAATTTGTTTCTTAATAAATACATTTTGGGTATCTAACTATTTACTTTTACAAATTTGCTGATTAAATTATATAATGTTGGATTTATAAAAATATGTTACCCTCTTTAATTTTGAAGCTTTGATTCATATGATATTGAATTCATTTTAAATTAAAAATTATGGAACCTATTAGATATTATAGAGTTCCAGTGCTGAAGCATTTATTTTCCCTTCGATATTTTATGAAATGTTGCGATTCGGAAAACGTAGTATTAATAAAATTGAAGTTTAATCTTTTCCATTTTCAGATTAAAACTTAAAATTCTAAATCAGATGGATAAAGAGAATAAGATGGGTGAATCGAGCACTGAAGAGAACAGGTGTAAGACTTCCGCGAAAGTTTCATGATTATTAAATTTTAAAATGTAAGAATATTTATCTGATTAGACTATTAAAATCAACTGACGCACAAAGATATTATATCAGTTTTTATACGAAAATTCAATAAACCCACTGGTCCCTAAAGAGAGTTAGTTTTAATTGAGAAGTTTTTATGGAATGATACTGTATGTATTTCTGTTAACTTTTATTCCCTCTGTGCCATGTTTTTAATAAGTTAAGAAAGAAACAATGATGCAGATCTCAAGAAGACGATGAAACAAATGGCAAATTAAAAAATATATATATTATTCTATTCAGGCAAACTTTGGAGAATTTCCAATCTTAACTCGTCTTAAACTCATCATTCTTATCTTCCTGTTGGCATTTTGATAGCTTCGCTTTTCTCAATTCATTTTCTAAACTTTTAATTTGGTTTATGTGCTTCGATGACAGTGATTCATACAAAAACTTTTCACCTAGCAGACACTTGATTTCATTTTTACATTCTGAAAGTTTTTTCTGGCACGACCAAAGTTCCTTCTGCGCGTCTAACTCGGGTCCTTTCATCTTGTTAGCTGTCAACTCTTCAATCAATTTATCTTTGTTTTTCAACTCATTTTCTTTTCTTGACAATAGGTTCGATTTCCTCATCAGCATCTTTTGCAAATGAACGGACTTTAGCATTAAATATTGGATCGGGGTGTTGGTGCCTTCGAGGAATCGCCACCTAAAAATGCACGACTTTATGAAAAAAAATTATGAATACTAGGTGTTTTTGGAGAAACATTTGTTTTTTGTTTGTTTGTTTGCTCCTACCTTTTTTTTTTTAATTTAACTTCATTTTTGTTTGGAAAAGTGAAATTTTGAAACCGACCCTCACCCAAGTCCTCATATATTAGAATTGAGAAATTTGATACAATTTTTTATTCTCGATTATTGTACACTATTATAATATTTTCAGAACTTAATTGTCAGTTAATCTATTCATTTGGTTCAATAAACAGCACCAACTGCTAGTGAATGGGAGAAAGAAATAATGACAAGATCTCAGGATATTTATAACAAGGAATTATAAATTTAATGCTATAAAATATAAAAGGATTATTTCTTATATAAGTTATTAAGAAACGTTTTTAAAATCTTTTGTCTTGAATTATTTTATTCAATCTTAAACTGATAATCGGTTTCGTTCCAGACTATAGACTTTTGAAATTTAAAATACAAAGACATGGTCAAACACTTTCTATTTTAAATTTTAAAATTCTTGGCGTATTGAACTACTATTATCACCACACCCGTGCCAAATTTCATATCTGTAAGTGCGATCATTTGTCCGGACACACATACACACATAC
>JAPMOR010099558.1:285344-380912 GCA_026543865.1 Argiope aurantia
TATATATATATATATATATATATATATATATATATATATATATAAAAGAAGTTGTCTTAGAAGTTACTTAGTTCTACTGAAATCCTGCTTGAAAGCTCCGAAAGAGTTATTTTGTGAGGAACCTCGTCATTTGGTCTGTTGACGAAGACGACATTTGAAACGACACCCTAAGCTCTGAACTTCCCCTTGATGACCTTAACACGAAACATAAGCGTGCACGCATTTCATTGTAATCAGTTCTCGAATTCACACGCCTTGTGGCCAAACCTCCACTCATTTTAAAGATCAAACAGGTTAACTGCCCTTTTTCCAACAGAAAGTTGCTTCTCCTTTGAGAAAGGTTTGCAGGACAGATATTTTGTATGAGATCTTATGACAGATATTCTGTATGAGATCTTATCTTGCAACGCACGCCTTTACCATGTATGATTGTCTGATCATTCATATTATTCTGCGTGACTGTAAATCGGGTAGAATCTATTTTTCTGGTCATACCCACAGCATAAGATAAATCCAGGTAATAACCATCTGCACTATAGTAAAATATAAACATTAGGCTCCAAGTTCAAAAAAAAAAGAAAATCTGAGTGTTTTCTTGGGTATTAAAACTGAGTATATAGGAGTTTTTTTTTGGGGGGGAGGACTTAGCACCTTGGCTTATAATAAATGGGCACTACTTTTAATTCGATTATGACTTTTTATTCAAGTCATTACAATATACCGCAGTCCAACTTTCTTTTTTTTTATTTGTTATTAATTCTCGGAAATTTACTGTGAGTTTTAACCTGAATTTGTGAGAGTTAAACCACTTTGTTTTTTGCTATAGCGTTTTATGTTCGGGCTAAAATTGTTATAATTTCTATATAGAAAATGTTATATCCCAATCTGCATGCGAGACATTGTCTATTAAACATATTTTATTAATGCTTCATCTAATTTATCATCAATAAAAATGTCTTGATATTTAAAAATTAATTTTGTATTTCCCCTGATGGTATATCTTACCGCATATTTGTTAATACTGCACTTTCTAAAACTCTAAAAGAAATGGAATGCAAGCTAAAATTGTAACTTGATTTCTTTAAAATAGAGAACAAAGCTGTATTTCTTGTGTCATTTGTTATTATATATTCATTTTTCTTATCGTTTTGATATCTTTTTACATTTGAGTTCCTTCTGAAACAAAAATTGGTCCTAAGTCCTGAACATATTTTTATAACGCCCTAATGTGTGCATGTAATATTTTTGTTGTAACTTTTTCTAATATTTCTCCGAATTTTACTTGTTTCCCTATGTTTTCTTACTTATAATGTTTGAGAATCTTCACGACTGTAAGTGCAGAATCTGCAGTAGTATTAAAGTATTTAAAATCAGCCAGTAAAGCTTGTCTTACCGATGCACATTTCTAGATTTTTGAAGCTCTTCTTCCAAAACCTTACATTTCAATCTCTCTCCGTCGAAAAGATTTTGAACTTTTACCAGTTCTTTCTGTATCGACTCTTTCTCTTGCAGCTGCTTCCTCGTTATTGAAAGAGATCGTTTTAGGCTTTCCACTTCAACTCTACAGAATTTTATTTCACTTTCTTTATCTTTCAAAATATTTTTCAATTTAGCCAAACCATCCGCCAACGATTCTGCTAGTTCGTTCTTCTTTGTTAACTCTTTCCGATTCTCAGTTATTTTTAATTCTGTTTCTGATTTCTTAGAAAGCAAGCTCTTAATCTTTTCCTTCGAGACTTTTAATTCGTGTTCTGTTTCTTCCAATAATTGCAATGTGGTTTTATAGTCTCGATCTTTGCATTCGACTTGCGCAGTGAGCTCACCATTTTGTCTTTCCAGCTGCTTCAAAGTACATTTTATATCGTTGTTCGTTACTTTGAGAGCAATAACTTGCTTCTGAAGAGTCTGCACGCGATTCTCGAAATTCCTGATCTGGTCTATTTGCTGCTGGATGTTGTCCGTAAAGTGATGCTGGATATGCAAAGCTTCCTTCAGCTTCTCTTTCGTTTTCTGGAGTTGCTTCCTCGCATCATATTCATTATTGCTGTGAAATCGGTTTCGTTCCTTCAACTTTTCAATTTCTTCTTTCAACCGCGATATTTCTTGATCTTTAGCAATGCCGTTTTGTTTCAGCAGCTGCAGCTGATTTTGAATATCTGAATGAACTTTGGTCATCTGTGAAATTTCTATCAACATTTTCTGTTTTTCATCTTCCAAAAATCTGATTTTCTTCTGAAGCTCTTGACACTGACGGTGGAAGGATCCGATCTCTTTCTTAATATCGTAATAAACAGTTTCCTGAATTTTCATAGCTGCATTGCGTCTTCTCATGGTCTAAAAAAAGGCAAATTGATTTTAATATAATTTTTTTAACAAAATTATATTCGATAAAACTAAAAGTTATATTTACTACCTATACATGCATTGTTTTAATAAAAAGATATATTTAGTTTTAAAAATATACTTTCGAACATTCGAATTGTTGAATCCATTTTTTTAGTTTGACCTGGTATTATTTCGACAAACTAAGAGAAGAGTTCTCATGATCTTATCCCTCATGAAAATTGTAAAAATAATATGTGAATAATATAACTTCTCATTATAAAGAGAAAAGTTCCCATTGGAAAAAGAGCTAAGTAAAAGTTCGAAATCTTAATGAATCATCCATGCCATATTATTATAGTTTTATTTATTTCTTAAATCTAGGTTTTACAAAGTAATTTGGGAAATTTTCATCAGCCAGAACTTACACTCATTAGATTTTATTTTAAATTACTTGAAGCAACTAATGAATGGATAAATAATGATAGAATGCAACTCAAAAATATTTAATCCTTTGATAGATGCAACCGTACATTAAATATTATGATACCATCTAGTCTCCAAACTCACGAAATATCCATTAGTCATTAAAACGCGTGCCAAATATAATAGCGGTAAAAATAAATAAAGTACCATTAAAATAAAAAGATAAATGAATTCAGAGTTTATTAAAGGTTTATTTTGTATTAGTTTGAATTGAGATTTTAAGAATTAGCTTAAAAATTGTTAGCCTTTCCAGATGACTTAGCACTTTTTACAGGAACTCCCTCACATTTCCGATTTCGCGGTACAAGATGTCTTTCTTTTAGGTTACATTAGCGACACGAGAGGCATGCAAATGTTGCTGTTTACATTGAATAAACTCCAGAACCAAAATACCAAAGATTTCAAAGATATAAACAAAATATATCTCAACTTATTGAAAGAAATGTATTTCATAATCAGTATTTGTCGCGTAAGGGAAGAAGAACATATAGATTATTTGCAATTACCGGAATAAAATTTTCAATTTTCAATTTTTTTTTTATGAAGTATTGTTTATTTTTGTTTGTCTATTTGTAATCCTTTGCATTACTACTGTTGCCATTTTTTCACAACTAATACAACAACAGTAGTGGTGAATAAAATATGGAAGAACTTTTATCGACTTCTACCATAGCATGCAGATTGTTTATCGGTGGGGGATGGAGCTTGGAATGTGTTAAAGTTTTACAACTGGTTATCCTTTATTTCTATACTAGCCGCCTTTGGCGACCAGCCGGTTCGCCAATCTTAATGTTCGTTAAAATTTTAATAATTAAATATTTTTTTGCAATTCCTACTTTAATAGCTTCTTCATTAAAATATTTTAAAACTTCAAATTTTGATAGTCATATAATTCACTCATAATATTATAAAGGCCTTCAGTAATAACGTAATATGTATCTCTCTCATTTTCTGTTAGCTCCCGTAGAATTTATACTTTAAATTAAAGTGGAAAGGATTAATATGCAATTTATATAAATATTTTTTACTGAAATATGATAATATGATTAGTAGTTAAATAAAAATAATAATTTTTATAATATGATTAGTAGTTAGATTAAAACATAGTCACTGGGCGTTTAAACTTTATGGGCACTAAAGAATATATTTCTTAATTTATGTAATATCTCAAGAATTTGTCAACAAAATTTTCTCAGATTCATCATGAGCAAATCGATTTATTAATAATGTTTAATTTTAAATGCATCAAACACTAAGAAAATAAAACGATTCGTTTAAAATAATCGGTCGAAAACAGGTTTTTAAAAACTACTTAAAAACGATGTACTTAAAACTATAAACATATACAAAAAATATATATCTAACATAAATACAATTTAATTTAAAAAGCATACAACTAACCTAAAAATAATTTAAATCAGGTCCGCATCCGTTGATAATAATTGTCAACAATCAGAACTCAATGCACATGCGTGAATTTTCAACGCCAGTTACGGTAACGCAGATGCGTGAATTTTTCTACGCCAGTTTCGGTAACGCTATGCAGATTAGAAATTTTTAAATTCCTTTATTCTGTTTTATTTTAATTCAAAAGTACTTCTGAATGAATCTGAAAGATCGATTAATTAACAATGTTTAATTTTAAATGCATCAAACATTAAGAAAATAATCTTTTAAAATAATCGGCCGAAAAATCTTAAGCCTAGCCTCATTAGAGTGGGGGGAAAAACTGAAGCCTTACTCATTTGGAAGTGGGGAAAATAAAGATTTTTTGGCGCGAAAGTTAGTTTTTAATTAATAATTAAAATTCTAATTAAAAATTCAAAAAAAGCGACCCCAGGTACACATTCCCGACCTCCTAGGTATATATGTACCAAATTTGATAGCTGTAGGTCAAACAGTCTGCCCTGTAAAGCACCAACACACACACACACACACTTAGCTTTATATAAGTATACATAATTACAAGTAAAAAAAGGACATTTTTTTACTATTTTAAATACAATACTTGCCTCCGTTGCAGAATTCAGTTCAATGTGAAGTCTTTTTATTTCGAGTTTTAAAATTCTTATTTCTTTTTCCTTTTCAGCGACGTCCTTCTTCCAGGTGTCATCGAACTCCTCTTGATGAATCGAAGAACTTCTTTTCTGCTTTTCCACTTCGACACTCGCAAGTTTTTGTTCAAAAATACTCGCTCTTCGTATCATTTCGTTTTTAGCCGATGTTACTTTGCTAAGCGCGGCCTGTAAAGGAATAAAATAGTAAGGCAGTACTGACAGATGTGGAGTGGTTACGAAAGTGGTAAAACCATTTTCTGCTTAATTCTTAAAAACCATGATAATGAACAGCGGTATTAACTAGTTGCATGGCGAGAAATTCACATATGCTTTACATGTTCGCATGCATAAAGAGTTAGTTCCAACGAGTTCACTCAATTCCACTTAACGAATTAATCCAATAATGTTTTGAATTGTGGCGATTAATTTGTTAACATTTTAACGAAACACAGCTCAATTGTTCTGTAACCAAAAACTGTGATCAATCAGATTTAGAATCACATCCGTTAATGGATTGATTGTCAATCGGCCTGTACATTCGCATGAGGATACACAAATAAATGCAATAATTCAAAAAATTAATGATTTAAATAAACAGAATTTCATATGTAATCTTGTTATTAAAATTGTAGATGTTTGTCACCTTTTTGTTTCATTTAGTCAAGAAAATGATTTCCAAAATGCATGCTCGGGATTTTATTATAATTACGAAGCACAAAATGCTCGTGCCCGACCTCTGAAATACAAATCTGAATACTCGTTAAACTTATAGCCTTACTCAAATTCCACAGTGCAGGGAGAAGAGGATAACGCCTTTTCTAGAGACACTCATGCCCAAAATTACGGTCACAAACGTGTTTTTCAAAATAATTCTAAATTACTACCAGTAAAATTGATAGAATTTGCATTTTGTATATTTTGTAGAACGGGTAATACAATTTCAACCTTCGGTTTAGAAAAAGAAATTGTTTAGCATTAATTTTAGCAGAATTGCCAGCAGCTTTGTGAATATTGCATTAAAACAAATAAGCTAACTTGTTCTCTTAATCATTAATTCTCTTAATAGAGGATTCCTTGAGATGGAGAGCTGTTGGCAGGCTTGAAGTCGGCCAATCTCAAGCGGAGGTGGCTCGATAGTTACAAGTGACATCGAAAGTGGTATCCAGGTTGTGGAACCAATTCCAAACAAATAGCACTGTCACCAGGAAGGCCGGCCAAGGCCACCACAAAGCAACGACACCTACACAGGATCGCTATTTGGCATTTAAGCGCACGATGACATAGGCTGACAATGGCTCATCAGCTTGCTCGTGACTTTACAGTTCGTCTGGAATAAGAATTTTCGAGCAAACAGTATATATACAACTATCAAAGAGGGCTCTTGCCGCCCGACGTCCAGTCGTGTGTGTCCCTTTGACTACATCCAATTGGAAAGCCCGGTTTTTGTGAAGTCAAACGCATCACTCTTGGATACAGTAAAAATGGGGGGGGGGTCTTCTTTTCAGTGACGAATCGAGATTTATCACACAAAGCGATTCTTTTCGAATCTTCACTTGGAGAGAACAGGAGCTCGATATCAACCCTTATACGTGAAAGAAGTCAACAGATTTGGTGGCAAAGGAATCTTTGTTTGAGGAAGCATACTGTTGGGCTATCGTACGGCACTGCACGTTTTCGATACGGGTACTGTCATTTTAGAGATGAGGACCTTGAAGTCTAAGAGAGGTCACTCCGGGATGATATTGGCCCAGATTTCATTTTTATGGAAGATAATGCGAAGTTACACAGAGCTCAGATTGTTGATGATTTTCTTGAAGCAGAGGGTATTAGCCATATGGATTGTCTCTCGAAGTCTCCGGGTTCCAATCTTTTGAACACATATGGGATGGTCTAGGAGGAGCCATTTAACAGCTTAACCAACTTCCCAAGATCCTCCAGGATTTAAAAGTCGAGAAATTTTGGAAGATTAGAGACAGTTTGGAAGACAGTTTCATAAATAATATGAGAGCACTTTGTGAGGTTTATATAGCAGTGCACGGTGGTCACATTCCATATTAGACAGACTTTTCCCGAGATAAACGCTTTATCTCTGATTCATGATTTAACACTTTTTGATATACCCTGTTTCTTAATCTGCAATTAAAATATTTTATATATTGTCATGTTTCACAATTTTCACAAAATTTATGTTTGTGACCTTAATTTTGGGCATGAATGCATTTAATGGCGATAGTGGCATTTCGCTTTATCGGTGACACGAGCAGTCACATTATTTAATAACAATAGGAGCATTTCGATTTAAGAAACCTGCTTGCAATTAATATATTTGATGACGCCAGAAGCATTTCACTGTTAAAAGATCGGCTCGTGTGCAGGTCTTTCAAACATTCAAAATACATTTACAGCCTTACTTAAAATCCCCCATTTTTATGAAAGGAAAAGAGGATAACGCCTTCGCTTCATAGTATTTGAGGATTTAGTTATTTAAAGTTTTTGAAGATCATTCTGGCTATTTTACTCTTTGCACTTAGACAGGAACAGAAATCTTACTTTCAGACTTTCAGCTTCGTCTTTTTTCTCTTTGACGGCTTCTTCCAACTTCTCTTTCTGAGTCTTGAGCACAGTCAAATGAAACTGCCGAGCAGCCAAATTTTTGTTTAATAAATGGCAATGGCGCGTCGCTTCCCTGAGCTTATTTTCACATGACTTTAGATCGTTCATCAAGCTGTAAAATAAAATAAAATGCAGGCTTTCAAGAAAGTTTGACTTTTTATTGTTAATTAGTTACCTCTGGTGTCCAGCTGAATCACCGGGAATATTAATTACATTTAATTTCAGTAAATGCTTTCGATATCACTTTATGTCCATGATTCCGCCAAATTGTCTGATATTAATGTCATATCATTTTAATTGTCTTACTTATTTATTGTTCGCATGAACATTTCCAATGAAGACAGTCCCGTTACGTCATAGCTAATGTAAATACCCTGCTCGTTTATCTTCTAAGTTTAGCGATATTGAAAGTTCCTTTGTTTTCATTCGTTTTGTAAGCATACAGATACTAAGCAGAAACCTTTTTCTTTAATTTTCAACAAGTAAACAAATTCGCGCGATCAAATGTTAGGTTTGAATTTCAGGGTTTGACAAATGTTAGATCAAATGTCAAAATGGTTTGAATTTCAGGGCAACAGCAATATTGAAAATTAGGGAAATTTTTTAGGAAACTGCCAAAATTCAGAAAAAATACGAAATTTTGAACTGACTCAAAATTTATTTTTGTGCAGTTATATTTTCGGAAGTTATTGCAAAAAAGTGCAGAAATTTCGCTTAATTTTTAATTAATTAAAATTACAAAATTTCAATAAAATCGCTCCGAGGTGCACATTCTCATCCTCCAAAGTATATCTGTGCCATGTATGATAGTTCTAAATCAACTGATCTGACATGCAGAGCGCCAACATATACATATTCATCCTTATTAGAAGTAAAGATAGTGATAAAACTTACATTTTTGAGCCCTGTTTTCAATCAAATGTGTTATGTTTAAAAGAGTCAAAAAGAAGATATTTTTATGGTAATGATATTCATGCTTCTTTGAAATTAGTACGATTTAGTAAAAATTATTTAAAAATAAGATATAAAAATAATTTATTCGATCGTTTTTATAATGGAATAGAAGAAACTTATCCGAAAGGAAAGCCAACTTTAAAGCTAGAGTGTTAATGGGTAAACATGACTGTGATGACGTTTTAACCTGCAGCTAAAACTTACATTTTTTCGAGAATTTCAAATTATTTTGTCACTTTTTTGCATAGTAAAATTATTTTGGGTACTTGAAGATTATTTCGAAAATGAAAAAAAGATTATCTTAGGTAAAATTTTTCCGTTTATCTGATAGTAGAGTCTTCTGAAACATTTTATCTGTTGTCGCAGCTTTAAGGAAAAGAATACTTCAAGCAAATTCCAATGGTATGTTTGTGTATAAAATTTTATTCATATAGCTATTTACGTTTTATGGTTTCCGTGCTCTTTGGTACTCGGACAGGCAGACAGATAAAATTTAAGTCAATGGCTTTCGCTCAAATACTGATAGAAATCCAGAAATTTGTTAAGGAACAGACACCAAATTTCATTTGTCTAGCTCAAGGCTATGAGAAAGGTTTTAAGCTATCGTATTCACATGCATATAAACAGACATAATTCCGTAACTGTGCTTTACGAACTCAGAGAAGATTAAAATGTTGCAATTTGTCAAAATTTAAAATTCGGATTTTTTTTTTCGATGACCATATTTTGTTTTGTATACTTTATTATAAGAGTAAATAAAAATGGACTTGAGTTTATAAATCTTTAAATGTTATACGCATCATAGTAAATTTTATTATAAATAGTGGACTATTAAGAAAAAGTTTTATATTCTTTTTGAACTTCCGAGCTATAAAATAAACATTATCAATTCCCTATAGAACGAAAATTGAATGGCATATTCTGCATTCTATAAATAGTTTCTAATATAAAGAAAATGAAGTTAAATAAATGTTATTGAAAAAAATGATAAAAAATATTAATGCTGAATAAAAAAGAAAATTAAATTTTAGAAGGAGATACAAAAGCTCATATTGAATTAGATGAAATTTATACTTTTAATAAGGTAATAAGAGAAATGAAAAAAAATGAAACTTTGCAAACATGGAAACAGACACTGAAAATCCTCAAAATACCAAAATATCAATTTCCTGCTTTTAATTGGGATAAATTGTGTAACTTTTTTTTTTTTGATAATACCATTTTCAATAAATAAGGAAGACGGTTGACATTCCTCAAATAGTTCTTAACTCTTTTAAAACGATTTCTCTCGACTTGTATTACAAATACGACATGGCTTTTTCCTAGATTTCAATTTGTAGAAAACTAAACAAAAAACAATTAAAGAATTTTTTACTTAAATATTTAGTTACCATTTGTAACTTATTTCGTTTAGATTGTTTCTACTGATTTTTTAAAATATGTTGCGATTTTATTCGCATTCATTTAAGAGATCTGACATTACTGAAATAGAAGTAACGGGCTTGAAGTAACGATGACACTTTTGGAAAAAAAACAAGACAGATTCTCCTTAATGCTGGCAACTCTGATTCTTATACAAAAAAAAAGTAAAATTGCATTGTAGCACCAAAAACGGATGATTAATGTAGAAGATTATTACTCAGAATTAATCCCTTTCAATGTTAAACAAAAGACTGGTCGATGTTCTTTTAAAAGATAATAGTCGCCTTCGACAGTCCGCAGAGAATCTACTATAGAAATAGTAATAATTTAGCCATATCAACTAACTTTAACTATTGCATTCTACCTTAACCAATAAAAATAATACTTTAAAACATTCCCGCACAATAAACAAAGAGTATACTAATTTATTAGCTGTGCATGCGAAGTGGCGAAATTAACTAGCGAATAAAACTGACATAATCGGTCAGGTTGTTAAGGATGAGGGCTGCATTATAGTTTCATTTTTTTTTATAATTTTTGAAATCGCAGTATTAGGGGGAGGGGAGATAAGCATCCTTCTTGACTTATCTAGGAATCATGATCTTTCATGTGAAATGGAAATCGGCTAAATTGAATTAGTAGTTGAAGCAGGGTGACTGGTTAACTTTGTTTCCTTATTATTCTAAATATATAGATTTTTTATTTAACAATGCGTTTATTTGTCATATTTATATCTTGAACACTCTTTGAATGCTTTATCTTTCAAAATTATTCAGTAGATTATTATTATTATTATTATTTTTACTATTTTTTTAGTACCCCTCCTCTAAAAAATGTTTCATTTGGTTCTTTTTATTCACTAAGTTTTCTTTACTATTTTTTTAGTACCCCTCCTCTAAAAAATGTTTCATTTGGTTCTTTTTATTCATTAGTTTTTCTTTAAAGAAAAAGTAAAAAGGGAAAATTCTGTGAATCAGATCGAATGGAAGTCAGTGAACAATTAAATTTGCCATCGGCTTAACATTATGAAATGCTTATGAATGTCGAGGCACGAGGCGGTCGCCTCTGACACCTGTGCGGAAAACCGCCACTGGGTCCTTGTATACCCAAAATTGGCATTCACTTTGAAAAATCAAATGCATGGAGAAATAGAAAAGAAAGAATAAGGAAAGGTTAAATACATTTACCAAAAAGGGCATTCTAAGTGATGCGGGCTTAGGAGAGTACTTGAAGGAGACTAATATTAATTATTAAAATTTACAAGAGTGCATTTAAATCTCTTTTAAAGGCATTTTTGCTCACTTTAGTGACTCGTTTTATTTCTGAACAGATTTCTCATTGCTCATCATGCGGTAAGAAGTATGTTTTTTTTTGTGTGAAACGTCAATAAAAGTTGAGGAAGAGCACTCAAATGAAAGCGGTAAAATTATTTTTTTAATTTATTTATTTGGTGGGTAATATATATTCGCAATAAAAAAAGGCTAAGATACAGTTATGCTTCTTAAAGATCTCGACATAGAAACATTTTCTTAATACCCCGTGCATGAATTAGAAAGAGTAGGATTTCAGGGTCATAAAAAAATTCAATCTCTAGATTTCCATGACTGAGTCATTCTTTGAGTCAGAAAAATACATTTTTGTATTTATGTTTGTCTGTTTGTTTAAATTGGCCTATTTGTGTCCGTGGTCACTCAGAAAAGGACGAGCTAAACGGATAAAATTAGACATGTAATTTTTTCACCAAAATTGTCGACGCTTATTTAATTCATGTAGAAATATTTTAATGTGGTGTGTTTGATCATCCATGTGCATGTAAAATGAAATATTGCTAAAAGCTAAATGGAAAAACCTTAGTGTGTGATTTTAGTATCAAAAAATTTCAGATGTGTATCCTTTGGTTGCAAGCCGGAAACGGACATACCCTCTCTCAAACCATCTATTCTCGGATTTGGGAATGCGGTATTCGAAATGAAAGGAAATTTGAATCTCCAATCCAAAGTATCGTAACATAAGCATGTTTCAGCCTTGATTCTTGTATATATTATTTTTTAAATCTAATCATAATAATTATAACATGCATATAGAAATTTATATTTAATTCCTCTGCAACATGCCGCCTGTAAAAAGACAATCACTAAACAAACGAAAACACTGTTTTAGCAGGTGCATTTAAATTATTTTAAAACATCTTCAAATATTTATTAAAATTAAATAAAATATTATACAAAGTAAAATTAACATCATTTAAAAGGGGGGAGTTGCATTAATAAACTCCAAAATTACAAAGGAAAAATTTTAACTGATTTTTAATTAAAAATCTGAAGAAAATATACTGTTTCTTAGAGAGCACACACTACCAAAGAAATATGTACCTGCCATATTTGATAATTCCAGATCTAACAATTTACCATACGCACAATTGCACAATTCTTTAATCATGCACGTCACACAACGCAGTTGAGAGTTATTTTGTCATCTTATAAACATTATCATCTTAAGGGAATTGAGAACATTTATAATGTCATAATTGGAATTTTCAATTTTAATCTACCAAAATGGTGGCCTTTCGCTGATTACAGAAATGTATAATTTATATAGGTTTGAAAAGTTAAAAGTTTATAAATTATCCTTTAACAATGAATTTAGTAGGAGCTCCTATGCTGTTAGTCTTTTTCTCAAAACGCCATTTCTTCAAATTTCGGTACAAATAGAACATATTCTATTCATTTCTATTGTATGATTTTATGTAATATTTACAAACAATATGCACCTCTTAAACCTATTTTTAATTTTTTTCTGCTAATTTTGGAGTGATTTTACACAGAATTTTTTTTTCTGAGCCTAAAAATGTATGATAATAAAACTGAAAATATCGCAACACAACACATCCTCGATTGGCCATTAAAAAACAAATACTTTAAGAAACAGATATTTTCCACTGTTTTATAATTGAAGTAAAACATTCCTTCAATGTGTCTATGTGAGATTTTTTGCAAAAAAATTTTATATCCAAACTTGTTATTGGATATAAAATTTGCTTGCAAAAAAATCTCCTTTATGTACAGCTGAAATTTTGACACTTTTCTGTCCTCCCTTCCGGGCTTCGGTGACCTGGTGTTAAGGTCTCGGCTTTGGAATCGGAGGGATTCAGGTTGGAGACCCTATTCCACCGAAGAATCGTCGTGTACGCGGGTCTGTTGCACGTTAAATCCATCGGGACCAAACGTCATCTTACTGTTGGTGGTGTGGTGTGGAAGTTTGGAGAGGTCGTGCCAGCTCAGGCGTCATCCTCGTCATTTGACTGCTGTTCAAAATGACGAGTTCCGTGTCAAAATTGCCCTAGTGTTGCTTTAAAACGGAACATTAATATAGCTAAACTAACTAACTAACCCTCCTCCCTCAAATTGTAACGGCTAAGATAAATAAAATTAGATTTTTCACTTTGTGATCAAATGGGTAAATTAATATCAAGTTTCGGACCTAATCAATCGAAAGGAAGACTGCCAAAATACATTCTCTGTTATTTTCCTTAATCTATGAAGTTCAAAGCGTTCCATAATGTGTAAAATGGGACGAGGTGGGCATGTACCTTATGTGCGTAGGGTTTCGAACATCCCTGGGAGGAGGACACTTAGAAGGAGAAATGAATAAAAGGTGACGTCTTCTGTTAATAAAAAGGAAGGAAAGAGAAGCAAACCCGCTGTTATTTTTTAAGCTTCTATAAAGAAAGTGCTTACATTTTGGATTTATTTCTAGTAGCATCCAATTCCACTTTCAGACTCTGAATTTCTCTTTTCAGCGACTCTGTGAGATCCAGTTGTCTTTGCGCTTCTTTATTTCTCGATAGCAACCCGATGTGCGCCTCGTCCCTCTGCCGTGAGAGCGTCTCTACTTTACTCCGCAACGACCAGATCTCGTCCTGAAGCTCATTCTGAGCGGTCTGAGAGCGTTCTCTCTCTGCTTCAAGTCTCTCTGACTCGATCCTCGAAGCGGTGAGTTTCAAATTCAGAATATCAATTTCTTTTAATGCACCGCTGTACTTTTCGAAAAGAATTTCTCGCTCCTTGAGTGGATCTTCCTCCTTTGTATACAATTCATTAACAAATATAGCTGCAATTTATTAACTGAGATAATTACAATGTTTCACTCAACAAATTTCTACCAGGTACATGAGAGAAATTAGAATGTTTAGCCTTTTGGTTAGACTTAAGAACACAGAATTATCCCTGTACTAAACATCATCCTACTTAACTATATTAACCACTTGCGGTGAAAAGACGCCACGCACTTTGGCAAATCTTATCACAGAATATCTTGGCGATTTTTACCATAGAATCGCAACCGACGTGCTGCACATGTCAACAGGTAATTGCCATAGAAGTAAAAATGATATTCGCGCCCAGTCGATTGAGGTCGTTTGTCGGAGCACTATCTTAGATCGAAAATTAATTCATTTAGAAGATATGAATCTTTTTTCAATTTCTATAAGGTATGGAATATTTTGTGTATCCTTGTTGCGAGTTACAGTGGGCTTATTTGGCACCCGTACCTGTGAAATTCTTGACACCGAAAGTGGTTGAATATAATACTAAATTTGGTTATCTATTTCTTTAAAAAAAAAGTTTTGCTGCAGTATTCAATAATTATATTTGTGGTTATTCTGGGGCTTACGGACACTATCCAATCAGTAGTCCTGTGAGTAATTTCAGAAAATATTGAAGGATACAACTACAAAGTTTGCATAATTTATGTATTTAAAACAATTGTCCTGTTAATACTTGATTCTACATGTGTACTGCAAATGACATTAATGATAAAGAAAATCGTGTTGAAGGTACACACATACAATGCACAAGCCTTTTGACTGCGAAAGTAGTTCCCGATGTCTGCAGTTTGGATATTGCCTAAATGACCGAGAGAAATTTTAAGCCTCCTTTTGAGTTGCGGTCAAAGTTTTCCTTTTTCGTATGGTTAATCACAAGGAAACTACAATTATTTATGATAGGTGCAATCATTAAGAGAAACAAATCTATATTCAACTAATCCATACTGCAATTCCTAAAAATGACAAGAATCAATTTTCTTTTATTAGCTCGTTCTAAATGCCTTTCGATGCAAATGGAAGACACGAAGAGAAGCTGTTGGTTTTCAAAAAGTAGATATATATTTAATAATAATATTAAATAACAAATAATTTAACAGTTTTTCTGGATAAAGTAGTTCAATTCTTTATAAAAGATATATTCCATGATGAATATTTGTATATAAAGTTAAGTTCGATTTTTTAAGTTATTCGACATCTATACATTTTAAATTGCAATAGTCACAGTCGTATCATACTAAATATTTTCCGAAGTAATTAAATTTAAATTGACATAATTTATTTCTAGTCTAAGTCTTTATTGCAAATTGGACTCTAAAACTTTGTATCCCTGTATACTTTTTTAAAACGGTTGTTATATTTCTGTATTCCGATTTCAAAGCTTAGTAATGGAAAGTCCAAAAGGTATAGAATGCGAAATAACGGTAGTATACATTTCAGAACATGGAAGGAAATAAAACCTTCCTTCCCCTTCCCCCCCCAAATATATTAAAGAAATATCAGGTAAAAAGCTATTATTTTTTTTACCTCTCTTCAAACTCTTTGGCTAAGAAGGAGTTAATCAGTTAGATGGTTGACTATTGGTGGCAATTGTCAATACTTTTACATCATTTACAGCTCGTGATTAAAAGGAATCAGCTTTATGATTGAATTATTGTAATGTCTATGCTTGAATTTCTTAATTTATTGTTTTAATGTTGTCCATCTACCACGTTTTAAAATTGTCCTAAATTGCTCGCCTGCATCGTTCTTTTTTTTTAGCATAATAGGCAAGCCATCAGTAAATTATGTAATGCCTCATATGAGAATCGTTCTTTGAAAAAGCAGGAAAAATAAAGTGTTAAAGAATTGGTATAGAATGGACAAGTATTCTTTCTGTAAATTGTATGATGTACAGATGGTGCAATCAAGCCATGAAAGATAAATGAAGCTTAAAACAATGCCAAGTTATAATCTGACTGAACTTTCAATTTTTCTTTTATCAAGGTTTTCTTTTGACAATTTAAAAGATGCTTAAATTTCTTCATTAATAAAAAAATGGTCTATAAAGTTGCTTTTTTATCTTCTAATTATATTCCATATGACTTTTTGAATAAAATTCTCACAGATAAATTGCGACTTATTTTTCAAATTAGCCCCTGTTATTCTTTTGAAGATATATCATCCTTTCACTTCAGTTGTTCCCCTGTGTGTTCAAAATGCGCATTGTCCAGGTTTGACGTTCTGAAAACACTTTTTTGCGTACGCAAAGAGAAATGGTAAAAATATTCGATATCGGAATGCCGATGAATCTCCATTTCTAAATTCATATCTGATTAGGAGTTCATTTTTGGAATTATGTTTGTTTGTGAACGCGAAAACAAACAGTAGAAGAATAAAATTTCATACCTGGTGTGTAGATCAAAATTCTAGAATTCTATCGAATTTTGGACACAACTCCTGAACTTGAATGCTATCGGATGAGGAATTTTTCAAACAATTTAACACAATAATAGTGGATGTGTTTTTGTCATCAAAGGGTCGATTAATTAAATTCAAGCCTAGACATCATGTGTTAATCCATAGAAAGGGTAACTATTTGTCAATCTTTCTGTTCCAGAGCATAAGACGCTATAATTCAAAAGCGCAACAAGTTAGATAAGCGAAATTTGATATGCGATCTTGTTACCAGATTGGTTGATTAATATCAACTGTTAGATCTGAAATACACTGAACTGGGCAATCGCTAAGAATGCATTATTGATACTTTTATCATATTATAAATTATTAATACAAAAATTCAAAACTTCGACCATATTGTGTATCTATTCATGAAAGTCGAGGGCAGAACATTTCTACTGAAATTTTTCTTACCCTGCTCTAAAAGTGATGCTGTAATTCCAATTCATTCTGTATTTACCTGTAAAAACTTTGACTCTATGAAACACTAATTTGTACATTTAGTTTGGAAAGAAACCTGTCACATGAGGCTGAAAATTTGAATATTATTTATTCAAACTGTGATTGAAATACTGTGTATTCTCAGATTGGAGCATCCTCATGCGCATGCATCAAGAGGCGTTTATTTCTTCAAAAAAAAAAAGAGGGGCTGAGAAGAAAAATGAAGGGAGGACATGTTTACATTTAACAATAGAGTCAACTCAGATTATTCGCGAAATTGGGAAGCATAATAACGGTTCGTGTTCTGAGTACCACCCCTTTTGTGCTGTACAATAATTGAGAAGTTCTAAAATCGGGATCATGAAACGAACAGTACCTGTGACTTTTCTTCCATTTCCTTGCATTTCCTTTGAGAGTCTTCCAGCTGAGATTCCAATTCGGATTTTGCTCTCTCGATCATTTGTATTCTGTTTATATCTGCATCCACTAGCCGTTCTAAATTTTGTATTCTCTCTTCCTTCTCCGAGATTCTTTCTTCCAAATGTTCGTTCCGTTTTTGTATTGAGCGAGTTTCAGATATGAGTTCAAATACTTTGTTTTTCAGCTTCTGGTTGCCTGCGAAAACACTTCTAAATGATTTGAAAATTCTCGACACGGAAACATAAACGGTTGTCATTCCGTTCGAAAGTAAATTGTCTAAGCAATTATTCATCTCCTCGCATTGATTTATGTATTGGACTTCAGACCAGAAACATGATTCGGAATCGGAAAAATTCTTCGCTTCTTCGAGCCATTTTGTTTTCGATTCAGCAAAGGTTCTCTGTCTTTCTTTGGGATCTACATCCATTCGAACCGTGTGCAGGCCTTTCGAATTTTCTGTAGGTGCCGGATTATTGTCGGAAGATTCATATGCTATGTCCTTTTCATTCGATGAAGATATTTCATTAAAATTAGAAATTTCTCTGTCTGTTTCTTCCATTTTTGTAGAATTACTGACTAAGTGCAGAAATACCTGGTACCTGACAGGGATGAAGTTCCATTCAAAACTGCGAGTACTCCAGTGAAAACAAACTTCAAAGGAAAGCAAATGAGTTAAACTAATTATTCTATTGTTGTGGACCTGAAAAGAACGGTGGTATCGATTGCAACAAATAGCTTCTCGCTTGTTTCATTAAAATCTTACAAACAAGAAACTTCAAAGAAAGGCAACAATTAACCATAGAGCTATTGAAAATGCAAATATACGATTCATCTATTTTCTAAACTTCACGATATTGTACTTCACATTTTTATCTTTCTTATAAACAATTCAAACAGAGATATTAAAATAGAATCCTCCTTCCTTATCTTTCAACAATAGAAGAAAATCACGTAATTAAATATATTCATGAAACAATGAAAACGACTTGAATCTCAAAGCACAATGCAATATATTGATATAAATCAGGGGGAAAAATATTAACAAAAATTTAATTAAATTAAACATTATTAAACAAAAATTATCGTGACAATTAAACTGATGTCACTACAAATACTTTTTTTTTTATTTTGAGACGGTTTAAAATTTAATTTTGTGCTATAATATTTTTAGAAGTAATCTTAGAAAATCGCCAGAATTCAGCCTAATTTTATTTAATTAAAATTCTTTAAAAAAATGATTTAATCACTCAGAGTTACACATTTTATCATCTAAGACATACATATCCCAAATTGAGTAACTATAGATCAAAAGAACTGTCCCTTAGAACGCCAACACACACACACACACACATTCATCTTTGTTAGTAGTAACAGCTACGTTTAGCGACCAGTCGATTCGCTAATATTAATACACACTAAAATTTTCAATGAAATATTTTATGTAACTACGTCTCTTATTAGCGTCTTCAGCAAAATATTTTCATATCCAAATATTGATAGTCACGTAATTCATTCATACTATTATGGAGGCCTAAAGACGTTCTGTTCATTGCGCTATGTATCTGTCACTAATTTTTCGTCTAATCCCGTAAAATTTCGTCTTTAAATTAAAATGGAAAGATTTAAGAAGATGCGATTAATATAAAAAAAATTCTGAAACCCAGCATATTTTGTTGTTTAAATATGAGTACTGAAATAGAGTTGTTCGGCATTGATGTCTTAAGTGCATTACAGAACAATTTTAATAATTTATGTAATACACACACAAAATTTCTCCGGTTCATCATTAAATTTAATTTTAGTTTTACTTTCAAAAGGATTTAAAAGATGTCAACAATAAAATTTCATTTTGCTTCTGTTTTTGTTGATATTTCTTATGGCACTTGTCATAGACAAGCCCACTGGCGAAGTTAGCGATTTCAAGCCGAATTTGGGCAGCAGCTTCTCAGGATAAAAGTCCCTGAGCACCCGAGGGCAGAAGGCAGATTTCTTGCACATATGAAGATGCCACTCACACACTCGTTTGCTTGCGCAGCCCCTTTTAACGGGGGGGGGGGGGACTCTTTCACACACCTCACAGATAGAACACAGGGTAAAGAACAACCATGCGCGCACCAGGACTCGAATGCGGGACGCCCAGATAGCAGGGAAGACGCACTGCCCCTAAGCTAGGAAGTTAGCCCTTTGTTTCGGTCTAGGAAAGTACTTCAAAGAAATTTGAAGTTTGAATTTTCATATAATATATTTTACTTACAAATTATGCCGGCGTCCTGGCATAGGGGTTGCGCGTCTTCCCCGTGATCTGGGCGTCCCGGGTTCGAGTCCCGGTTCGGGCATGATTGTCCTTCATTTGTTCTATCTGTGAGATGTGTGAATATGCCCCCCTTTAAAAAGGGGCTGTGCAAGCGAATGTGATGCGTGAGTAGCAAAATCGTACTCTTGGCCCTAGTTGGCGCTACTAAAATAAGAGACATTCCCTTTCGATTTAAAATCGTTGATTTCAAATCAGCGGGCTTGCCTATGGCAAGTGCCATCGGAAACAACACAACAACAACTTACAAATTATCGATTGAGAAATACATCTCTATACTCTGACAACACAGTAATTTTTGGCATTAAAGCACTTGAAGAACTTTTAAAATTTTCGAAAATATTTTGTGCTCCCATCAATTTTTTTTTTACTCACTATTTTCGGTTTTGTTTTGTTTCCTTCTCCTTTGAAAAAAAGGGACCGAAGAGACCTTTGACAAAGTTTCGGTTTTGTGAATGGAAAGTTCGGTTTAGAGGAAAAATCACGGTATAGACAAAGTATTCGATGCATCCGTTGACAGTTGAGACACTTTTGAGAGATGAGTGCTGCTTCAGGCGCCTAACCATCATCTACCCACAATTTAAAATTGCGATGTCTTTCTCTATGTAGTTTTTCTTCAGTTTCAAAACAATGCTTTAGCATAATTAAATTAAATTTCTCTGCTAAAATTACTTTGTAGAGTTCAACAATGTCCCCATCCGGTTTTTCAGTCTGCGTTATCATATCCTCGTCAGCATTCGTATATTTGGTTCTAAATTGTTTTGCTAAATTGTTTTAGCTATTTGGCTCTATTTATCGGCGAGGCAGTGTTCATCTACATTCCCTTTGAAATTTTGTACGCTCTGAAGCATGCTGCTGCATCTGAACCAGAGAGTCTAATCCATGCAGCGAAAAGAAATTCCATCCTTCTAATATTTCTTACAAGCATCTTACTTCGTTGCTGAAAACGACATGGCATTTCCGATACATAAGTTTTAAAGCCATCGTTATAGAAAAAGCTTACTAGGTGTTTTAATGAAAAATTAGTTTAATTTCAACTAAATAAAAAAGAACACAATCTTTGGTTTAAACTTAAAAAGATTTTAATGATTTATAACTGTCGTTCGAGTGCTTATTAATATTTTTGAGAATCAGACTTGCTTTTTACTGACGTTAACGAGGTAAAAATTAAAACTACAGCATTAGCAGAGCTGTTGGCAAAAACAAAGCTTCGATATTTTAAAGTAAATGAATATACATAAAAAAAATGTGCTGTCCATTTCTTTCATTGTTTGCTTTTTAATATATAAATAATGTACCCGATACGCTGCACAGAAGTGGCGTTAGCAGGGAGGCAAAAGGGGCAATTACCCCTTATTCTGTCGGCAATCGCTTGCCTCCGCCTATCGGTGAAAGATTGAGAATTTGGTCGGCAAAAGTCTTCACTGCTTCAAAATGGTATTGGAGAGTTGGGCATTAACGAATATGGTAATTTAAAAACCATCTCAAAGTTAATATTCAAGTAACGATTTAAACATTTTTTCGTTTTAACGTAATGTTTTGAACATTGGATATCTAGTAACATGGCAATAAAATGTCGCATTTTGCCGCTAATTTTTAGTCGTTCACTAAACATGCAATGCAATGGATATCGACGGCGTGAAATCCACAGATTTTCAGACATTTGATTTAAATATCGTTCATTATAATTTGCATTTTATATTATATTATCAGAATATGTTTACTTATATATTTACACTTTATATATTTATATTTTATATATTTTTTATATGTTGTAGAAAATATTTAGATTTTATATTATATTGCCGCATTGAAAAAAGACAGTCGAATCTCCATGACCGAATGGTCATGGCACTGGTCTCGTGATCAAGAGACCTGGGTTCGAATCCCGCTAGAGACAATGCGGTTAATAGTATATGTAAATGCTTAATTCCTTGATTTTATGTTTTCCTTTATTTCATGTTCCAGAAGATACTGGACATTTCTTTTGTTTACCAGACAAGTTTTCTGGACTTTTCTTGCTGTCTCTGGAAGAGTATTCTGGGACTTTCTCTGCTTGAATAAAAGCAGAAGATTTGTCAGTTACTGTCAGTTTAGCTCTACCTCTTGTATATATCATTGAGTTCTATACTATAGTTCTACGTGATATTCTTTGGTGGAGGTGCCGGGTAACTATTCCAGTCAGCATGGAAACGAATTTTCGAAGAAGCGATTGCCTTAAAGGCCTTGAACCAGAATTTTAACTTTATTTCCTTCCACCCAGAAAGACAAGGAAAATGCCTGTGGAACCGGAGACTAAACCGGTCATCCTGACATCAGCACAGCCACAGCCACAATACAGGAATCCTTCTGTATTTAAAGGAGACGTGGGACAAGACCCAAACAAATGGTTGAAGGAATAAGACAGAGTTTCAAAATTCAACAGATGGGATGGCATGACTTGCCTCGCAAATGTGTTCTTTTTCCTGGATGGCACAGCGAAGCAATGGTACCAAAATAATGAAGATAAATTTACTTCCTGGGATGTTTTCAAATCAATGTTAAAAGAGGCATTTGGAGAAACACAGCACTATGTAAAGAAGGCAGAAGATGAGCTGAAGTATAGAGCTCAAAAATCTGGCGAAAGCACGCAATCATACATCCAAAGCGTGTTGGGATTATGCCATCAAGTCAGACCAGGTATGTCAGAAGAAGAGAAAGTGTCTCATCTGATGAAAGGAGTCGCCGAAGATGTTTACCGGCACTTCTGACGAAAGAAATAACCACCACAGAGGACTTTATAAAATGGTGTAGAAAAATCGAAGAAATGCATCAAAAGAGAATCCGAAGTAGGAAATTTGAACGGCTTCCAAATGTCGTACCAATGGCTGCAATTGACGAAAAACTGGATTTGGCATCACTAATACGTCAAATAGTGCGAGAGGAGGTCCAGCGCCTCGTATCTCCAGTAGTCGATCCCGAATTCCAAGACCAAGGCATTGAAGCCATTGTTCGAGAGGAAGTAGAAAATGCTTTCGCTGCTTTGTCACAGACAGCACCAGAGGGGACAAAGGTCAAACCAAGACGCCGACCTTCCTATGCCGACGTTGCCAGACGACCTACGCCCGTAGCACAGCAACTACAGAGGAAGACAGATGTCTGGCGCACTCCTGATAGAAGACCCGTCTGTTTCCATTGTGGCCGCCCTGGCCATGTAGTTCGATACTGCCGAGATCGCAAAGCTATTTTTGAGGCATATCGGGCTAACACGAGAGATATCGGCCCTCAGACGTCGAATGAGGTACGCCATGCTGACGAGTACAGCCGACCAGCAGTCCGAAGTTCGTCACCCAACCCATCACGAGGACGATCGCCGACACGCCACTATAGATCTCCGTCGCCATATAGAAGATCCAGTCATTCTCCTAGCCGCAGAAATGAGGAAAACTAAACGGTGCTACCTTCCTTGGGGGTGAGGCCGCTAGTGACAAAAATCCTCCGATGCCGCAACATTGTGCCGCAGAGATGACCGGAAACAACATAGAAGTAATCGTCGACAATAAGCCAGTACCTGCCCTTGTGGAATCTGGAGCCTCATTTTCTGTAATCTTGGAGAAGTATCGTCGCCTACTGAAGAAAGTTATGTTTCCCATAACTAACAATGTTCTTTTAAAAGTCGCCGATGGAAATTACGTCAGACCAGTGGTAAAATGTACGCTTCGTCTCGAAATCAACGGCCGACCTCGCACTTTTGAATTTATTGTTTTGCCGCGATGCAATCACGATATCATCCTTGGTTGGGACTTTTTGGGCACTTCTCAAGCTGTTATAGATTGTGGCCATTCGGAGCTCTTGTTTCAAGACGTCATTCGAGAATCTCAAACTCCAGACTCCAGCCGTTTATTCACGTTGGAAGATTATACAGTACCTGCTCGTTCTATCAAAAAGCCGTCTTGGGCTGTAAGAACCTTCGAGCTATTGATGTAATAGTAGATGGAAATAGGATGCTCCTCTTGAACAAAGAAGTTGCTATTCCGTCTACTATAGTTACGCTCCTGAATGGTAAAGCCAAACTATGGGGTGCCAACGGACAAGGGAAATCTCAGATCATCCCTAAATGGATGTGCATCGGGTATACCGAACCCTTACGCGAAGACTGCATAAATACTATAGACGAAGGATCGCTTTATTCCACGACCACTTCAAAGGCAAATTTGGATGTCATCGACTGTACCAAGATGATAGCTCCGGATTTGAGAATCGACCAAAAAGAAAGAATGTTGCACCTACTCCAGAGGTTTTCAGATATTTTCGATCAAGAAAGGACTTTCAAGAAAGGAAGTCAACTCAATGTTAAACACCGAATAAACACAGGCTACCACTTACCTATCAGTCAGAGAGCTTACAGAGTGTCCCCATCCGAACGCCACATTATCAGTGAGAAGGTAACCAAAATGTTGGAAAGAGACATCATTCAACCATCAGAAAGTCCATGGTCATCTCCAGTCGTCTTGGTCAGGAAAAAAGATGGAAGTTGGTGTTTTTGTGTGATTATCGCCGACTCAACAAAATTACCAAAAAAGACTTGTATCCATTGCCACGTATTGACGACACCTTGGATTGCCTGAAGGGGGCAAAATATTTTTCGTCTATGTATCTTTACTCTGGTTACTGGCAAATAGAAATTGATGAAGCTGACCGTGAGAAAACAGCTTTTATAACACCTGAGGGATTCTACGAGTTTAAAGTGATGTCATTTGGCTTAGGCAACGCTCCTGCAACTTTTGAAAGGATGATGGATAATCTTCTGCGACATTTAAAATGGACAATGTGCCTTTGCTATTTAGATGGCATTGTGGTGTTCTCAGAAACATTCGATGAACATCTTCAGAGGTTGAATACCGTCCATCAGTGTATACAGAACGCAGGCCTTATCATTAATCCAAAAACATGTCGCTTTGGAGCAAAAGAGATAAAGATCTTGGGACACCTAGTATACAGTGATGGCATACGACCGGACCCAGAAAAAATAAAGGCTGTGAGTGACTTTCCCGTGCCTAGGAATATCCATGACATCAGAAGCTTTCTAGGACTTTGCTCTTACTATCGCCGATTTATAAAGGACTTTTGCCATAAAGCCGAACCTCTACAGTTGTTACTGAAGGAGGACACAAAATTCTATTGGGGACCTGAGCAATTGGAAGCTTTTAATAACGTGAAGAAAGATCTTACCTCCGATCCTATCTTAGGCTTTCATGACGAAAATGCACCAACGGAACTTCACACTGACGCGAGTGGATACGGAATTGGCGCAGTATTATTTCAAATACAAGATGGGAAGGGAAAAGTAATAGATTATGCCTCGCGTACTCTGGCGAAGGCTGAGAGAAACTATTCCACAACTGAAAGAGAATACCTTGAGGCCATATCTCTTTGGAAAGGCTTTCATGATCATTACTGACCATCATTCCCTGTGTTGGCTGACAGGACTGAAGGATCCCTCTGGAAGACTCGCTAGATGGGCACTGCGACTCCAAGAATACGACGTATCAGTGGTGTTCAAAAGTGGAAGGAAACACAAAGATGCTGATAGTCTGTCCAGAAACCCATTAAAAGTCGATGCTTCATGGTATGGGGATTCCATAGGTGCCACTTTATTCACTAATCTCTCAGAAGAACAGATGAAAGATCCAGAATTGGCAAGAATAATAAGAGATCAACAAAGTACCGAAGCAAGCAGGCTGGGAAACTTTGAAGTAATCGAAGGAGTCCTCTACAAGAAGAATTTTGATCCGTCCGGAAAGAAATTTCTGCCAGTGATCCCAAAGCATTTACGGCTCAGTATTCTAGAATCTCTCCATGATGACCCTACCGCCGGACATCTAGGATTCACCAGGACTTATGATAGAATAAGAAAGCGATTCCATTGTCCAGGTTTGTACAGAAATGTTCGAAGATATGTGATGCACTGCCGAGAATGTCAAAGGAGAAAATATATTCCTCAGAAGCCACCAGGTCATCTCGTGTCTATTCCACCAGCTGCCGCTTCTTTCCATCGCGTCGAAATCGACCTGCTAGGACGATTTCCAAAATCTGATTGGATTGTAGTATGCACCGATTATTTGACACGGTGCGCAGTCACCAGAGCTTTACCGACGGCGGAAGCTACACAAATTACCAAATTCCTACTAGAGGACATAATCCTGAAGCATGGAGCTCCACGAGTTATCATTACAGACCATGGGCAAGTTTTACAGTCCAGGCTGGTAACCGATATTAATCGATTGTGCAATATTACTCATCGAATAAAAACAGTCTATCATCCGCAAACAAATGGCCTTACAGAGAGATTCAACAAAACGCTAGCAGATATGCTTTCTATGTATGTTGATGTCGAACAGAAGAACTGAGACCAGATATTGCCGTTCGTCACATTCGCCTACAACACTGCCAAGCAGGACACGACACGTTTTACGCCCTTCTACCTCCTACATGGGCGAGAAGCTGAAACGCCGTTGGATACGATGTTTCCTCTCTGCCCTAAAGAGTTCAGCCAAGAAGATGATTACGTTAGTCATCTGATCAATAAAGCAGAAGAATCGAGGTAATTAGCTCGTGCACGCACTCTCGAGGCTCAGCAGAAAGATCGCCGGCATTATGACTCCAAACATCGGATGGTGACATACGAACCAGGGGATTTGGTGTGGATTTTTATTCCAGTTCGTAAAAAGGGGCTTTCTGAGAAGCTCCTCAAGAGGTACTTCGGCACTTATCAAGTTTTGAGGCGGTTGTCCGACGTCACTTATGAAGTAGCCGATTTGATCCTACTTCTAAAAGGCGGAAACCGAAGGAAGTTATCCACGTTTTACGCATGAAACCATACCATGACCCAGAAGAACTAGACTACCAACATTCTTATAAAATAATGGAGGTTCCGGAAAGAGACATTTCTCAAGAGACTACTCACCGTGAAGACACGACAACTTATACTCGTTCTGTGACTCTATCGAGAGCTAGAGTCACACAATGAAATGTCATAACATCGAGACGCTGTTCTTCTAAGAAGGGAGCAATGCCGCATTGAAGAAAGACAGTCGAATCTCCATGGCCGAATGGTCATGGCACTGGTCTCGTGATCAAGAGATGTGGGTTCGAATCCCGCTAGAGATATTGCGTTTAATAGTATGTGTAAATACTTAATTCCTTGATTTTATGTTTTCCTTTATTTCATGTTCTAGAAGATACTGGACATTTCTTTAATTTACCAGACAAGTGTTCTGGACTTTTCTTACTGTCTCCAGAAGAGTATTATGGAACTTTCTCTGCTTGAATAAAAGCAGAAGATTTGTCAGTTACTGTATTCTCAGTTCTGAGTTCAGTTAATAAATTGGTTTAGCTCTACCTCTTGTATGTGTCATTGAGTTCTATACTATAGTTCTACGTGACAATATTAGCAAAATATATTTTATTATACATATACTTAGCAGAATAATCAAAAATCTGGCAAATGAGTGATTCATTACATTTTTGGCGTGTGTTCTTTAACTTTCGACAATGATTTTATAATGGTTTTTTAAAAACCAGCTTGAGTGGTCTCCCTAAAATTTTCCCACATACTCTAATAAGAGTATTTTACCAATGCCTTGCATGTCATTGGCATGCAAAAGTTACGAAATATTATCCTTTGACGTGGATTTAGCATTTTTAGGGAATCTATCCTGCAATCCTTACCGAATTTTTTTGCAATTAATCATTGATATGCAGTTAATAGTATCCTAAAATAGAATTTTTGTTTTGGACGTGTTTTTCCCAACCAATTGAAAGAAAAACTGGTCCAAAACTGCACTTGTAGTCGCAAAATCACATACCGAATATGATTTATTTAAATCATTCTATTTTTGAGTTATCGAGTAACATTCTTCTGAAGGTACAAACCGATAAACGGTCAACCACTTTTTGGGTTTGGCTCAAACTTTTGATAGGTATATACATTATAGATGTTAAATCTGCGTACCGAATTTTATCCATCTAGCCCCCTTTATTTTTTTAGTTAACATCCGGGCAGAGAGACTTCCTCTGAAAAAAATTTGCTCAAAATTTGATAGAAATCTACAAATTTCGCATTACAGACTGTGCACCAAATTTCATCCATTTAACTCAAAGCATTTTTGAGTTATCTTTGTCACAGACAGACTGATGGACGGACATACAGTCCTTTTTTTTTAATTCTGAAAGATCTAAGAAATAGAAATTCATCAAAATGTCGAGTCAAATTTTTTGTCGAGTATAATACTTTCTCTATACTACATATACCATAAAGTAAAAAAGAAAATTTGTTTCCATCCACCATATCTAAGATCCCATGTCGGTGGAATTATTAAGGAATTTGAAGCATTTCTATTACACATGAATATGAAGATAGAATTATCCCCCCCCCCTTATTCAAAATTCAATCAATAGTTCTGAAAAAATCGTCATTTTACTCATCCAGTCATTACTTTCTCAGTAATGAGTATGTAAATTCATTTCATTTATTTCATCATAAGAATTATCTGACTAAAATCTGATTAGTGGTTAAACAAAAATCAATAAAGCACTTTTTCTCTCGACGATTTTGCAACACGTTGGCAAAGAAGATTTATTTTTCTGTAGCCAAATCATATGAATTAATTATAAATCACTGGAGTATATAAATTGTATAATTACAAATTTATTTAACAGTAAAGTATATGTTTATCTATTACAATATAATTTATTAGGCTACAACTACTTCTCTATTGTAATATTACCGAGTGCAATTGATGACAAAAAAATTAATAGATATGATATGACAACTTTTAGCTACACTAAAATAGCTTATCCAAGTATGCGTTCAACTTCTTATATTAATACCTTAATTTTTCAGATTCTTCATTGAGTATATAATTATTTAATAGGGGAGAGTACTATTTTTCTTTTCTTTCTCATTTTTTTCTTTCAATTATTCTTTACAGCAAAAACTATATACTTCTAAATTTTTAATAGATTTTAGATAAAAGTGTCTTCATAAAATGAGGATTTAAATAGTTATTCATAGGATATTCATATATAATACTGTTACGAAATTTCTTTACCGGGGGTTGTTTGGATAGTGGTTAGTTATATGGTGTGGAGAACGCTCAATCAGCAGGCAGAAGTAGAATAAAAACAACGACGTTTATTTACACGAAGACACACAGGACAGCACAAAAGTGACAACTATATACAGCAAAGAAGACGATTATCTTCACCCGAGACGTGTAGCATACAACAGCAGCATACAACCAGAATCTACTGCAGACAGTAGTGCACAGCTCAATTCAGCACTAGCTTGACTCCGTCGCTTCCGACTACTCTGTCTTTGACTTCTCCTACTCGGACTCCTCCTGACTGACTTCGTCGACTCGACTCCGATGCTCTCGAACTCGGACTACTCCGTCGTCTACCATCCTCTGGCAGCTGCGGCTGCTTCCTTTTATAGGTCTCGGGAGGCGGGGCTAGAAGCCTCTCAACCAATCAGGAACGTTCGAGGCGTATCTCGGTTCCTACTGGACGGATCGGGAAAATTCTTGAAGTTTCGGGTATAAACTATTTTGGCGCCAAAATCGCCAAATTGGTCGCCAAGTTTGTCGCTAAGCTCTGGGACCTCCGACGCACCACCTGGACTCTGTCCCATTCAGATGATTTTAAAACTTTCTTTCTGTTGATGAAACAAACTATGCTGGGAAGCCGAATTGTAGGTTTATAACAATACATTAGCCCTAGACATATGAATTTACTTTACTTCCTAATTATATGACGCATTTAGTTTAGGATAATTATTATTATTTTAATTTCTAGAATAATATAAGAGCATGCGAGATAATAATGTGTTTTTAGTGATTTTAGCGTTATAAATAACTTAATACTTTCACTTAATTCAAAATTTAAGTTATTCGATGTGCGAATACTCGTCATTGTATGCGAAGGGGTTAAGAAAAACCACTTCATGTAACTAAGGTGGAGGGGAAGGGAAAGAGGAATTTGTTATTTTATGGAAGAGTTTTATATAGCTTGCAATAGCTGAGAGGGAAAAAGTATTTAACGATAATAACACGGGCCTAAAAATCAAGATAGAAGATCATCTTGATTTTTATGTTTATATTTTATGTTTTGCTAAGCATTACATAAAATAGTAAGTTTGTACATATATTTACAAAATATTTTCTCTGGCCTTCTTAAGAAACACATCATCATGTCTTTTACGAATTCTATATTGTTCGCTTAAATTTTGTTTCTGCATGTGAACTTATTCGCATCGGACTCGAAACACATCTGAATTCCTGCTCTTTATTGCAAAAAATTATTTTAGTTAAGTGACTACGTTAAAATTAATCGATTTTTGGCGAAAACATCGAATCCTTTTTATAAATTATTTTTTATTTCTAAAAAGTTTTTTATAAAACCTTTTTAATTAAGTTTCTAATTCATTTTGTATAGCCACCGTAATAAGAATGAATTGTTTTCATTTGACATACGTTACTATGGCTCAATGCGTTTTTTTTTTGTTTGTTTGTTTGTTTGTTTTTTCAAGAATTTTTTGATACTGATATTCCGCTAAAAACACACATGATTGTGAAGCATCCCAAATTAACACAAAGGTAGCTTTGATCTTAAAATGGAACTAAAGAAAATGAAGAATCCTTGGAGTGGGGAAAGCTTCTAGAAAATCATTAAAAGCTCCTAGCGTGAAACCATGGGGGCTCTAATATTCTTCAATGTACCGCTATCAAAGATAAATTATCTTTTTTATTCTGAATTTCAAGGGCTTTATAAGAATAAACATACGATTTTTTTCTCATGTTTTCTCTTTCGTTAACAGTGTTTTATGAATTAATTCTTTTTAAATAATTATATATTGTAAAAGCATATTCACTTTCGTAAAAATTAACTAAACAAGAAAAGCTTTTATGAATTTTTAGATTTGTTTATTTTATTTTATAAAGTACTCTTTTGCATAGTTTTAATTAACCAATACTAAATATTTATAAATTACTGTAATCTTGTTCGATTAATTCCTTTTTGTTAGAATTGAAATATTTTATAAATATAAAAAAAAGATCCGGAAGATTAAAAATTTTGTTAAATTCGAACTAAATTCTAAGTAGCTAAAAGCATATTCCTGGTTAAAGTTCGATTAAATATTTCCATGATCATACTACAACAAATTTAGGAATTTATTGTAGCAATCTGTGTTTCTATATATTATAACTAAGAATGAAATAAACCATATTTTTGCAAGAATTGGATGTCAAAGCAATTAAACTTAAGATTCTCATAAAAAGTAAATTCAAGCATTATTAATCTTTTGGTAGTCAGTAAAAGAAATAGAGAATTTTTTTTTACAAATTTTTAACAGTGAGAGAAAGGGTCAGTATTTGAATAAAAAAGAA
Source organism: Argiope aurantia (assembly GCA_026543865.1). Lineage (NCBI taxonomy): Eukaryota > Metazoa > Arthropoda > Arachnida > Araneae > Araneidae > Argiope > Argiope aurantia. The sequence goes on from JAPMOR010099558.1 coordinate 316,341, forward strand.
GATAGCTAATACTTAATTTTCTTTAATTAAATGTAAAATTAATTATTATGAGTTGTTTTGAAGCCAAATTAGGGAAATTATACTTTCTCCCTTGTTAGATTTGTCTTGCCCCCTACTCTTCGGCAAATCTTTCCCGCCGTTTCTGTCCAGGCATTACTATAATTTTCACAACAAACATATACACGTCTCTCTCTTAAGATTAAACTTCATTGAGTTACGATAAAAAAATTAATGAACAGTTTCAATGCAACAACAAGATACTCCAGTTTGTTTATAATAGCTTAAAGAACGTCTATTTCTCAAGCATGCGCCTTAATTTCTGTGACAGATTCCAAAGAATAAATTTTTGTAGTTTTCCGATGTACATTTTTCTGTTTCATCGTCTCGTGCTCAACTCAAGTCTCATTCGTTCGGAATCGAGCTACAACAACTCTTTCATTGTTTTTTGTTTGTTTGTTTGTTTTTACTGTATCAATTCTGAATACTAAATTTAAACAATCAATGTCATTTTACGTGAACTGAGTATGTAATGAGGTACAATCATTATTCAAGTCTAGTTCTATTACAAAAATCGGAGGATTATTTGAAGTGAAATTGTCGAAGTGCGACACCTTTACAGTAACGGTGTTATATTACAATAAGTGAAATGGCAACAATGCTAAATTGCGTATGATTGACTTTCGGTTTCCCGAAACGGCAACAATAATTTTATAAGTACGATCTGATCTGTGTTTGTGTTGGGTAATGCCACGTAATCTTGCGATTTTAATTTGCGAAAATCCTCTCAAAAGTTTGAAAATATAATTGTATAACAAAAAAAATAAACGTTTTAAAGCCCATCATGGGCAGTGGTGAAAGTACATTAGTGCCCGGTGGGGGAACAGAGGGTTATCATGTGTTACGTGTGAGTACTTGTGTGTAACAGTTATTAATAAATCTTGTGTCATTTATGTGTTTTGTATTTGAAATTTAATGCAATTTTCTTGCATTTTGATACTTTCTTTTAATTATTTTATAACATTTAATAATTCTATTCTAGAATTTCATGAATAATTTATCTTGTTATTTTGATCGATTGATATATAATTAATATTGCTTCAGTATGTGCCGGTTTTCGTTTTTGAGTTGTTGTTTTTTTCCCCCCTTCTTTATTAAAAGACACTAAATAAAAATGAAATCTAATTTTCATTCTCTAACTAGCGCTTTTATTCTGCTACATAAATCAAACGTTTATCAGACTTGCTTGTAGATTTTAAGCTTGATTTGAATGTCATTTTATTGTAAGTTTGTGTTAAAAGTTTTTTTTTTAACGTAATGAGTCATCTGAAATTAAAGTGCATAGTTGTTGAAAGTTAACTTTTACTCTAATATGTATACTAATAAGTTGAAATTCAGACATTAATCGATAATTTTAAAATTTAGAAAATCTTAAATATGCTACATTTATGCAATTATTATCATTTGTTTTCATTCATTTTATTTGTAAAGAACTAAAATTGAGTAAAATATACAATTTTCCTTTTTTCGAAATCTTTTGTGCAATGTTAATATTTTGCATATCTGAACTCTGGTCTGAATCATTTGTTTAAAATTGAATTTGAAAATTGTCAATGATATTTTAGTCCCCATATTGGAGTATGGAGAATTATCATTATAATATATGAAAGGTAATTATTAAAATTAAGTATATTGTGAATAACATTGCATATATTTTCATATACATTTAGGTTCAGGATAATTCACCTGGCTCTAAAGCTGGTTTAGAAGCATTCTTTGATTTTATTGTTGCTGTGGGAAATACTCGTTTGGTAAGTGAAGAATGGTCATCTTTGCTAATAATAAAGGAGATTGTGTGTGTCTGTTAGTTTTATATAGGCCAGATCATTTCATCTAAAACTATTGAATTTAGCCTAAATGTACTTCGAAGAATGGGAATGTTCAACGCGGAAGCTTTATTTATTTTTTACACTTTATTTATTTTGAAATTCTAAGTAATTCAAAGTTAAGGAAAATTTTTGCATTTCTCTGCAGTATTTTCTTGAAAAACTCTTATATAGAAAATATTTTTATATTATTTTAAAATTTGAAAAGATCTTTTTCATTATGCTTATTTAGTAGCTGTGTTATTTCTTTCTGAATTTTGACAGTTTTTTTAAATATACTTTTTTACACAAATTTTATTGTTGTGATGAAAATTGATCCATTTTTGTTTTATTACTTAATGAACTATTTAATTACTGTTTTTCTTCTAATATTAACAACTAAAGAATAAAAATTTTATTTCTTTAATGTTTTATTGAAATTTTAATTTCTTATTTTATTTCATCAAAATTATTAGGAATATAAACAAACGCCCTTTCTATAAATATGAATTAATATATCTAACAGAATATGCTTATTTTTTATCAGTATATTTCATTCCAGCTAAATTTTAGTATTGCAATCAGCTATATATTTTACTTTAAGAAAATGAAGTTATTTATTATTCTGTTATAAATGTTTCTTGACACCTTAAGGGAGAATTCAAATGGCAATAAATACAACAAGTAATATAATTAATATTACAATCTGAAGTATAAAAATACTTTAAGATAATTGCAAATACTGAATTATTTTAAAGAGATTTAATTGAAATTGAGCACAGCTATTATTCTTGGTTAGCCAGCTAATCACTGATAAATCTAAATATTTTTTTTTAATTGTAAAAAGTCTGATTTGTATAATAATGCAATACAAATTGTACTGTATGTAAGAATCTTTGTATAGGATCTCACTAATACTGTTTTGTTCTGTAATTTATTAAACGTTGCTTGAATGTACTTATTTACAATGAGACCATTGTAGAAATTGGAATGTCTTAAATACATCTAATTCTTTTTTATCTAATGGCCTAGTTTAAATAAATATTCAAAGTTGTGTTAATTACTTTTGATTAAAGTAAGGTCTTTATAATTAAAGAGAAACTAATTTTTAAAAATTATCCATACTAGCTATATGAAGCAATTCTCATATTAAAAGAATAGGTATTGAATGAAAGTAAGGATGAATGAAATTGTCAGCTTTATTTGAACAAGTGACTTTCTAGATTCAGGCTGTAATAAAAATTTAATGAAGTTTTATAGCAGTAAAAGTTTGGAATTAACTATATTGCACCAAATGATATACAAAAAATTCTCCCTGAAAAGATGTAAAATTTTATAAAATTGGATTATAAAAATTTTTAGGAATGAAATAAGAAGTATTAGAAAGGATTAATAAAGCATGATAAAAACAATACATGTTAAAAATATTAATCTGATATGAATAGTGTATCCACAATCTAAAAGTGTTTATATTTACTTAAAATAGATAAGAATAATGAAATTTTATTACAAAATTTTTGAAGATATTTATACATTTTGAAGTGTTTTTATTTTGATATTGTGGATTAATTGATTTTACTGTATTATGTTGATATTTGCACTTTTGTAAATGTATGCAAATTTAGCTGTGTAAAATTATTTAAAAGATAGTGTGATTTAATTGCATTCTTTTATTATATCATATTATGAATTTAATAAATATTTTTAAATAGCAACTTTTTATGTAAAAAAGCACATAGCAATTAAAATTTTTATCTATATGTGTTTTTAATACATTGAATCTTGCATGAATATTTAATGCTGCAAATAAGCTGGATGAAAATATTCATTTAAGTAAAAGGATTGGGTATTTTCTGACATACATCACTAGATAGCATGTGATTGATATTCTTTGATATGCTTAATAGGCTTTGATATGCTTAATAACTCTTTATAATACTATTATGATTCATTATTAAATGAGTTAATAATAAAAGGGGAATTAAATTTATTCAATGGAATTATTCAGTATTTAATTTTTATTTAATATGACTTTAGTGTGTGCATGTACATGCACTCATGTGTTTAACATGAGCTCGCTATGACTATGGGTTTCTGATAGTTGTCACCTTATAGTTATGCCATCAGCTGCAGTTGAATATCATATTAGTGGAAGAATTTCTGTTAATAAATATGCTTACTACTCATTGATGCTTTTTCAATAAGTTTATTTTATTAATTTTAAATTGGATTATCACATATATATGGAGCTCTCAACCTTTTAATAATTTTATATGTTATAAATAGATTATGTGTGCCAAGTAAAATTCATTACTTCCGACTATTAATGAATGTTACCCTTTTCTAGAATCAAGACAACGATACTTTGAAAGAGATTTTAAAAGCCAATATTGAGCGACCTTTGCACATGACTGTTTATAGTACTAAAACACAGACTGTTAGAGATATAGAAATTACACCCTCTAATACATGGGGTGGTCAAGGTCTCCTTGGAGTTAGCATTAGATTCTGCTCTTTTGAAGGTGTGAATGAGAATGTGTGGCATGTCTTGGTATGTAGTGATGTTCTTCTATTTTATAAAATCTCATTTCATATTTATATAGATAAGTTTCTAAATTTGTATGATATTGGCTTTTTTTGTCCCAGTGTACAAAGGGAGTAAGAAATAATTTTTATAAAAATGGTTAAAAAATTTTACGAAACAGAAAATTGTAGTTTATTTATCTTTAAAACAAAATCATAACCCTTTGCCATATTCTAATGAGTCTGACTCATGATAATAATTTTTGACCAGACATGAATATTGTAAGTCATGTTTATGAAAACAAAAGCACATTAGACTGAATTATCACAAATTACTCTCTTGAAATGACTTGGTCAAATATAAATATCAAGATTCAGATTCATAAGATGATGATTAGAATGCTTTTGTCTTTGTAGCTTTATATGTTACTAAATCATAGATCAAGTGTTCATATCATTGTATTTGTAACTATTGGCATCATGACACTATAAACAGCTTTAAAGAAAAACTATTGTTTACTGTTACTATTTGTTTTTATGAATTGTTTGTTTACAATATGCTACTTATTTTTCATGTTGCATTACTGCTTTCTTCCTGAAGATGTCCTACTTGGGGATTTTTGATGACTGCCATTTCATTATTTATTTATATGTTGTTTGTCTTATTGTATTGTTTACAAAATATATATAAAAAAGAAATTAGTTTTGATACCTATGCGAACTGTGTCATGTGAAGCATATTTATCCTTATTTCAGTTCTTATTGTGACTACACTCGCACGTCATTCTCGTCTATTTAGGATATATCCTTTCCTACTAGCTAGACTGAAATTTTATTTAGCTAAGTGGTACAGCATGGGTTTAACTTTTTACAAAATACACTGTAGAGAAAAAAAAAATAATAGCTTAAAAAATTTTCATGTCTCCAGTTTAAAAAAATGTATCAATCCTACAATCTAATTATGATAATTGCCTAATTATTGACAGAAAAATCCCTTAACCTTATAATTTATAGCATTATAATATTAATTTTTGATAAATTATTATAAGTAATTATATTGCAACAGCTTCCCTAACTAAGGATATAACATATTTTATTACTTATTTTTAAAACAGCATAAGAGCTATTACCATTTTATTAAAATATGTAATTGACGATATCTAATTCAAATCTCTGTCTGTAACCATGTAGCATTTTCTCCTAAACACTATTCCATACGTCATATTCACGATATTATAATTTATTTTGCTGCACAAATATTTATTTGAATTAAAGTTATATTATCAGTCCAATTTAGATGTCTGTTTAAACTTGGCTTCTCCCCCCCCCCCTGATAATTCCTTTATTCCATTTTGCTACTATTTGTGATTTTTTTTGTGCCCTAATTTAATAAATACTGAATTGATTATTTAATACAAAATATTTTATTATTTTTTCAACATTTTTTCTGGTCAAGCTTTGTTTACTTTTATACCCTTCATGAGGTTTACATTTCTGGTTTTACCTTTAAAATCTTCTTTTAAAAACAGTTAAATTCTTCTATAAGTTCTTAAATTATATTTATAATATAATTTCTGCCCTTTCAAAATTAAGTTTCATATTTGTATAAATTTTACATTAAATCATTTAAAAATCTATATCATTATCTGAATATCTTCTCACTTTTTTGAAAATATTTCCATTCATATGTTTTTAAAGTTTTATAACTAATCAAAAATTTCAGCACACAAGTTCATAGCAATCAATCAAGTATCATATTGAATTTTTGCATTCTTTCCCTTCTACTTTTTAATGTTAAATTATATTATTTTATTACATTTTTTCCTTTAATTTTAAAATTTTAACTTGAATCCTACATTATTATTATTTGCAGATCTTTATTATGCAAAATTGAAATATGGAGATCCTTTATTAATACCAAATGTAATTGTTGTAATATTAACTCTTTAAGTTTTTGTGAAATTATTTCGCATTAATAAATATTTTAGCAATCAAATTTTGAAGTGAACTTTAAATTGTATATGGAAGATATTAATAAGTTATCTATAAATATATAAGAAAAAATATGTATGTCATAAAACCAAATTTATAATCAAATGTCTCATAATCTTTTAATTTATTTTGTGTATTTCCTTTTATTGCATAAAAAAATAGGGTGTTTTTTTTTTTTTTTTACATTAATCTGTGAAATTTTTATTTACGGGCTAAAATGCTTACATCAATTTTTTTTTTTTTAATTTATATAAAGAATATCAAGATAAAAATAAATTTTAAACATGATTATTAAAATTGTGCTCACAGTGAAGTGTTTATATATTTTGAGCATATGTGACATGATGTGTTTACAATAAATAATCTATTAAATATATATATAATTATATGAGCTATATGTTTAGATTGAAAATGTAAACATATAGCTGATATTTTCATAGTTTTGAGATTAAATGAAATATAGAAATGCTAGCATTAAAATGTGAGTGTTGTATTGAGTTCACAACACTCACCCATTGTGCTGGAAATCATTTAAACATAATTGATTCAGCATCTAACAATCTAAAAATGCATAGATGTTATCAAGAGTTTAAAATAAGTGCTATAGAAAATAACTCGTAAAATAATCATTTAAGATTTTGCTTTGCTACTCCCTGCATATTGTATTTATATTTATGCCAAGGCATGAAAATTTATCCATTTTGTATTAAATATTATAGGAAATCCAACCACATTCACCTGCAGATCTGGCAGGACTTCATCCATTTGATGATTACATTATTGGGGCAGACTCAGTACTTCATGAGGTAAGTTACCGTAGCAAAATTTCACAATAATGATATTTTGTAACCTGAATTAAAAATTTTGATCTTTAAATATATATATATATATATATTCTGGGTGCACATACAATTTGAATTGATTAAAATTAGCATAGAACTTTTTATTATTTAATCTGTGATGAAGGAACCTCAATTGCACAAAACAGAAATGCACATTTTTGTCGATAGAAATAAAAATGCCATCTTGTTCCATGAAAATGAGTTGAGACAGAAGGTATTTTCTTTATTAAATAGAAAATTTTAAGAATTAATGAGATTTCAGCAGCAATGGAATTTAATGAAAAAGTTTTATTGGCTTGTGCTAGTTATACTACTAGAATATTCAACACTGAATGTATTCTTGAATATGCATCTGCTGAAATTGATGAACAGGACTTCAAGCTTGAGTGGGTTTGACCGCTGGCTTTCATACTTTATTTATTAGTATAAATAAAGAAGTGTATTCTATTTTGGAAGGCTGTGAAACTTGGTTGTGTTTAAAATTGTCCAGATTAGTGATTAAAATAATCCATATTAGATTCTGTGGTGTGTGTTATATAATTTAGGGCAGATTTGTAATTTAGGATATTGATTTTCATCTTTTGCCTGTTTATTAATTTTTGACATTAAAAAAAGGATTTGTGAACACACAATAGTTTATTCTTTGGTTAGTTTGTTTTATTTTTGTTAGTTTACTAGCATTGCCAATAATAAAATTATAAAATTCTTATATGCTAGTGCAATTTTATTTGAATTTCTCATTATGTATTTATTTAACAATATGTTATTTACTTCCAGTCTGAGGATTTATTTAGCCTAATTGAAGCCCATGAAGGCAAAGCATTGACTCTTTATGTTTATAATTCAGTATCAGATGTGTGTCGTGAAGTTGTTATCACACCTAATAAAAACTGGGGAGGAGAAGGAAGGTAATTTTTAACTAAGTTTTTATTTAATGTTGACTTTTTATATCTTTTTACATTGAAAATTACTTTTGAAACTGTGTTAAAAGAAGTGTTAGTGGAATGAAAACTTAAGACCTTAAACTAGAACTTGTGAAAGTATAGAATCATTATTTAAAGAGTTATTTAGTTTACTTTGTTAATCTTTTTTTTTTTTCAAATTTTTGAAATTTAATGTCATATTCAAGGAACTTTATAAATTGTATAAAGGTAAATGGGATTGTAGATTTGATTCAGAATAAAGCACAATTCCCTTAGTTTATTTAATAATAACAAGCATATTTAATTTTAAAAATACTATGTTCTAAATTTGCTTAAAAACTGTTTCTGTTTTTAGTTTAGGGTGTGGAATAGGTTATGGGTATCTTCACCGCATACCTACTCGACCTATGAAAATAGCTGTGTCAAAAACTCCTTATGCTCAGCTACCTCAAAAAAATCCTCAAGTAGATGGATATTCTTCTGTAAGTATTTTTTCTTTTACTTTCAAAGGCTAAAAAGATTCTCGGGCAGTGTTTCTTCTTTTTTGCATATGAGGTTGTCACAGATGTATTACCATGCAATTAGGACACTAATGTGGAAATATCTATCTATTCTCTAATGATCCTCTAAATCAGAAGTTCTCAACCTTTTTAAATTTCTGCAGTAATCATTAAGACTCATTATTGGTATAGATTAATGCAATGACTGAATCTGTTTCATTGCAACTAATCCCAATATGTTAGGCTTTATGTTTGTTAATTTAAAGAATAAATGTTATTAATATTTCAACTGTATCCTTCATATTTAAAAAATAGCATGACTGCAAATAGGAAATGTCTTTCTCTAAAATGCCTTAAAGACTTCACTAAGGCTTTGCTTGTCCACAATGTAGTTACTTTTCTCAATTACTTTTACTGTTTCTGTGTTTAAAAAAAAAAAAGTTTTGAATAAAAGTGTTTTAAAACATAAAATCCTCTTATCACCTACAACTTCATTTGTTATTAAAATGAAAATATCTGGTATTTTTAATCTCTTAGCTAGTTTTTTCTATAAGTTGTTAAATATTAGAGAATGCTATAAAATCCAATTGTACATAATGGGTGACAACTCGGAAACAAAATACATAAAATGATAGAAATGTATAGTTTCATTTTATAGGAATGCTGCATTAAAGAAAGTCTTTTCTATAAGTGGAAGCATTAAACTTTCCCTAAAATCTTTCATCTGCTTATAATATATGAAAACAAAATATTTGCAACTAATTTGAAGAAAATCTGTAGAATAGTTTGCATTTTTATAATGTGCAAACTATTTTGTGCATTTTGTTTTTGTTTTTATAGATTAGTAACATTGATCAGTAACCTGCAATTTATGTTTTGCTGTTGGTGTAAGAAGATTTGAAATAATCCAATAAAATGAGTTATATTGGCTGTTTCAAATACTTTATAGGCTAACATTTTTTTTAGGTGCAATTAAATGCTGCTAGCCCTCCTGCTCCACCCCAAACTTTCACGTCTGTGCCTGAGTTAAATGGAAATCAAAGCTCTTTGCCTGGAATAACAAGTAGGACTTCTTTCTCAGCTTTATATTTTTTGAATTCTTTGTTTTATTCATTTTTATCTGAATAAATTATTTGCAGGCCAACAACCTGTTTCTAATTTGCCATCTGCTCCTCCTTTGGAACCTGTTGTTGTTGCTCCAGCAGGTTTGTGTTTGCTTTCTTTCTTCTACTCTTTTATAGCCTTGCAATGTACCTTATTTTCCACTTTTTCTTGCTGTTAAAGAATTACAATTTTTTGCACTTATATATTCTCAGTAATAGTGTGAATTTTAATATTTCCAGAACTTAATTGCTAGTTAATTGATTAATTAATGCATGCGTTAATTGGTGCATTTCCACTTGGCACCTCTATAAGTATTGTTACTTTGATATATTTTGTTATTTAAAATACCTACTGAGCTTCATGAAATAGTGCTATAATAAATAAGATCCAGGAAATTTCGCTTGACCTGATTCATTTTGTCGATTTTACATCTTGTTTGAAATCTGCCTTTATATACTAGTTATTTCTAAAATATGAAGTTTGTTCTGTAATATTTGGATTTGTCTATAAGTTGTGACATAATATTTATGCCTAACATCTTTGTCATCTTTTCAACATTGGCAAAATACAACCAAATGCATAAAATATAAATTCTGACTAACAATTTGCAGAGCCATATTTAAAAAATTTTGATATAAACTATACCTAATTAGTCATTTTTATTTCTAAATATGTACTTCCATCTTCTGTTTTTAAATTAGCATGAATTATGGAATTCATAATTAATATTATGCCACTAATCTAAAGCTAGTGTTACAATTTCATTTTTTAACATATCTGCGCATTTCTGTTTTGTAGATCCATCTCATTATTTTCTTTTGAATGAATTGCTTTGTATAATCTTTGTTTTGAATTTGAAATTTCTTTTATTAGCTAAATTGGATAATATTGATGCTACATTGAATAACACTGCTCCAAACGTGCAGCCTTTGACTACAACTCTGAGTTTGCCTGGAATGCCTGTGATAACTGTAAGTGCAACTCTCCCAACAGATACACTCGCTAATCTAACAAGTGCATCTCCAGCAACTGTCACTGCAGCTGGTATGTATTAAATGTTTATTCATTTTTACATTTAAGAAATATTGTATGCTTTTATTCTTCCCCCTGCAAAGCTAATTTTATTTGGGCTACTTATTATGAAGGTTGCTAGCTCTTAGGAAAGCTATTTTTTTTAGAAACTTACTATTTTGTTTCATATTTATGCGTAATAAAATTTCTAAAAAGATTCATTTATTTAACTTTTCTTCTAGAATTAGGCAACTAATAGTTAGTAATTTTTGACCAGATTCATTCATTTTTATTTTGTGTCCCTTGATTTGAACTAATTAAACATAACTAGTAGAAATATTATGTTTTTTTAATGATTATGAGAAAGTGTGAATTTGTTTATGCAATGTCTTCATGCATCTCAAATTTTTAAAATGCAAATATATTTGACTTAATTCTTTTACAATAAACTATTATAGTTAAAAAAATGATACCCTGAAATATAATAAATTTATTTTACATAGTTTTTATGATCATTAGATACAGAAAGAAGAAAATGGCAAATAAGCAAGTAAAGTAAAATGCTAAATAGTAAAAATGCCAGACAATTATTACATTATCATTCCCTGAATCGCATTAATTCCAACTTGTACTTTAAATCATAATGAAATAGTTCTTTGCCACAAGAGTTCTTTCAAGTTGAGAAATTCTGTTACTGAGCCTTTTCTTATTAAAATAATTATTATTAAAGAGAATTTTTTATATTTAACCTTTAATGTATGATGAATAAATGAAAAAATATGCTGTTAGTTACTCCATTATTGGTTATTAACATTTAACATTTATTAATATAATTATATATGGTGGAAATATTCTTTTAAATGTTATACAGAGTGAGTTTTGATTAAATGCAACTAGAACTGAAATAACTTATAAGTTGTTGCAGATAGTATGACCAATTTTATTAATTTATTAAAAGGAATTTGGAAAATGAATTTAATTGGTGTTTTTTCTTTCATAATAGAAGCTTTCAAGGCTATTATAATAATTTATTCAAATCTTTCCTTGAAATCATCTTGAACATGACCACAAAAAACGTAAATATAACCTTCTCTTGAATGTGGTGATTTAAAAGGCATATAAAAATGGCAACTAATGACATTAGGCATTTTCTGCATGCGCATATTCGTAATAACATCTAATTGAAGTTTGGAGAAGTTATTTCAATAGAGAATTGTAGGCTAGTTTAAACTCACTCTGTATTTATTCATGCTTTATAGTAATTAAGTAAATATATAGCAATGTTTTGAAATGTTTATAAAAGCTTTTATTTTCCCTTCAAACTCCCTACATTAGATTCACATGGATAATGGATAAGTATGCTTTTGCAAAATTTCATTTTATCTAAAATCATATCATGCTTTTATTTAATTAGTTGAGATATAATAAAGTAGTTTTTAAAAAGTTGTTGTAGAATTTTTGTTCTAGTTTTTGTTTAAAGTATTTAAGGCATTCCCTCCTGCCACCTAGATGTATCGTTATAATTTATTTTCTTTGCCAGTTTAGCTTTTCAGTCTAGATTGCTCATGAATATTTTTCATTATCTGTTTTGTTTACTTTTTTAATTTAAAAGTACCTTTTTGTAATATGAAATATCTATTATGCATGAAAGAAGAATTGATATTTTTTAGTTTAGTATCCCATTCTATATTTATAACAAAACTATCTGAGAAATAAATAGATAGTGTGAATGTTACTATTTTTTATTTTATTTTATGCAAAACAAACATTTTTGATTTTTTTAAATTATTTTTTATTGGTTTTATATGAGTGCCTTTTATAAAAGAATTCAGTTCTTATATTGGATAGTAATTATATGATAATGTTAAGCAAAAAACTAAGCAGATGCATTATCTTAAAAACTTAAAACTTTTATTTGCAAAAATGTACTACATGCAACATAGTCTCATTGATAAATTCAAATATGTAGAAAATCTTATATTTTTGCTTAGATGCCTCTTTGATTCAAATCACCTTGATGCTAATGAATGGAGGGTTTTGAAAAATATAAATTGTTTCAAGGAAAATTTATATCTCTAAAGATTGGTTTTATTATGATTTCCTTTGTAGACTCATCTTTTTCAAAAGCAGTGATCCCCACCTTTTAATTTCTCCCATACTCATTGATTAACCTCTCTTTTACCTTTACCAATCATCCCTGTATGAAAAGCTTTTATAAACCATGCTACAAATTTAGTCTTAGAGTCAAATTATCTTGAAAACATGTGTCAGATTTATTCTTCTTTTACTATTTTTTAATAGTGTTAGTTCCACATCCTAGGAAATAAAAAAAAAACAATAAAAAATTGTTTATTATAATGAAAACTAATAATTGTGTTAATCAACTATCCAAATGCAGGATAACTGAAGTATTTTATATTTGTAGTATTATTACTTTTAATGTTATCTTGAGCTAATTCCATGAATCTTCATCATACTTTATGAAATTAGATTCATTATTAATATGTTCACAAAATGAGTAGGTTATTTTCACTATATTTTTTTAATGAAAGATATTAAATTTTTTATTGCCTTAACACTGTGTTTTTAATACTATTTTATTGCTTTAACATGAAGTTCTTGACTTATTGCTGCTCAGTAGGTTCTTGAAACTATAGTAACTTTTTATTTCCTAATTTGTATTTTAAATTAGCCCATGTCAGTATATTTTTAAAAAAATTTCTTGTTTCCTTATTCAGGTCCCAATTTTTTTTTATTTAATTATTTCTAGTGCACATTCTAAAAAATTGCTTTGTTAGAACTGAGAAGAACTGAAACCTAAATGCATAAATACAAATCTCTGTAGAATAGTTATTTTAGTTGTGCATAAGATCAAAAAACATCAACTTTTGTATTTAAAAATAGCATCTTTTATTTAGGTAATACGTCCTGTCATAAAGAACTTTCTACCCAGAAGGGAAAAAATATAGGATGTTACTTTTATTTCCAATTCAAGTTCTTCTGCCTTGAGTAGAATTAGAATCATTTTGAATTAAATGGTGAAGCCAGTGATTTTCTAGTAGGTCCAAAATATCATTTATTTGAGATGGTCACAGTTTCTTTATAGAAAAGTTGGTCACAGCTACTCTAAAAGACTGAAATTAAAAACCTTTTTTTCCTTTTGAGAATTTTTGTTCAAATAGGACTTTGTCATGCCTTTTTATTCCTTGAAATGTGAAGTTAAAAAATGAAATTATGTATTTGAAATTATGAGGAACCTATTAATAGATTTTATTTACATCATTGTTTCTATTCAAAATTCTGATTTGAAATATTTTTTGATCTTTGGAAAAACTTTTGATTTAACTGAATGAGACATTTTTCTCTTCCCTTCAAATTTTTGATAATGGGATTTGAGAAAAAGAAGAATTGCTATAAACTGTTTATTTTGTTGGAATTTAACCAAATGACTCATAGAGCTGATATTTCATACTATTGTAGTACCCAATTTATTTGAATGGAACATGATTATGCAGTATACTTTAAGAATTTACTAGGCATTTAGAAGTTTTTGTTTTTACATAAGTGGATAGTGCAGTGTGCATAGTATCATTAAGAGTGCTTACATTTGAAAACTTTTATGGTACCACCATAAAAGTGCTTGATTTTAAAAAAAGTCCTTAAAAAGTGCATTATTTTCTCGAGAAGTGCAAAGACAGTATTTTGCCCCACCCCCGCTGAATTCAATAATTTAAAAGCATAGTCGTAAAGATTTATCAGATGAATCAAGAAAAGAAAAACAATTCAAACCAGGGATCCTGGGTAAAATAAATCCAAGGGCTTCAGCAGATATTAAAATATTTCTTAATGAATCTTTTTTTTTTCCAGTTCGCTCTTTCTTTAACAATATGCATTGTCATTTATTAAAATGCTAGAATTGTCATCCAGAAGCTGAAGTTGAAATATATACTGTACCATGCTTGTTAGGCTGAAAAAACATTCAAAAACTATTTTAAAAAAAGATTCTTCTACATTAAAAATTTTTTAGTGTTTGAGATGTTGAAAATTTTATTAAAGTTATGATTGGCAAGTGTATGTTTAACTTTTTATGTGTTGTTAAAGATAAATACGCAGATTAGCCCTGTTAATGGATCAGTAGGATAGATTTGGTGCACCAAAGAGATATCTATAGAGTGCTGTAAAAACCCTTGCAGTGAAACCTGCATTCAATCATCATTTTCATTGATATGTTGTTTTCTCGCAATCTCTTGAATGACTTGTTAATGTACTATGTTGAATTGTAATTAATTATGGTGCATAATTATCATAGTTGAATAAATAATGAGATTTTAACTTGAAACTATAACTTTTTAATGATCATGATTTCTTTCATAATATACTTTTTAATTGATCTCGTTCATTTAAATTTTTTTTTTTTGGATTAATCTCGCCTAATTTTAGTTTTTACTAAGGAAAAAAAATTGCTAGTTCTGGTGCTTAAAATTTTTAATAAAATAAAAAAAAATTATTCTTTAGGGTTTAGATTCTATCATTTTATATTGATTTTTTTCCTTTTCTTTTTTTCTTTTTGTAACTCTCTTAAGATTTTTTCCCCAATGAAATCTCTCTACATATAAATGTTTGTTTGATTAACAGAGAAATGCGCAGCATAAATCATTGAAGATAGGAACATGAAATTTGGGTAGTTACTGCTTGGGTATTAGAGACCCACTGGGAATATATATTTCAAAGTTTCAGGGTTTAATTTAAAAAATAAAAACAATTTTAATTTGTCACTGTAACATCAAAGCATCATTGCACAAAAATTTGTACACTGTTTTAAAGGTTGAGAAAATAGGTTTTCAATGATACCAATTTGTTTAAATGAATGCATTTGTAGTATTTTTGAAAAATTAGTTTTCGACATAATTTGTTACAATGATTTTTAAAACAATATTGTGACCTTCAAATCACTGTTAACCCCGTGATAAAAGAGGGGGGAAAGGCTTTCTTTGCATCAATTTAAACTTAAGTTTTAAAAGCAGTTCATTGAATAAAATTTTTCATTTCAGTTTTTTAAATTTTGAAGCAGTGTGATATATTGTTTCAAGTTGGTTTTAAAAATTGTTTCAGCTGTTTTTATTTTCATTTTGTTTCTAACTACGGGACTGGCTATTTTTTAACTTCAAGAATTTCTTTCCATTGTTTATGAAACTAGAAGTTGTTAAAGCATTTTCATTTCTTCTCAAAATATTTAATCACATTTTCTACAATTCTTTTAAAGCTAAAGTAAGAATTTTTTTTATGTAAGTTAAGAAACAAGTTTTTTTATTAAATTTTCAGAATGCTAAATGTTAAAAATAAGGCCTTTACAAAATCAGAAGTGAGAATGAAGCAATAAGATAAATTTTTTTATAGTCTGACCATTTTTGAACATTTTTTAATTATTATTATTATTATTATTTTAAAAAATTACTTAAAAAACTCCTTTAGAACATGCATTTTCTATCATCAGTTTCATGACAATTTGGGCACTTTTATGATGGTTACTATTCTAAAATGTTTAATTCTTAGCTTTATAAGACTGCTACTAAAATTTCTGAATTTTGCGAGTTAATGCAGGAGGAAATTTACACTTTTCATCACAGCAATGTCGAATCTTATTTGTTGTTGCATATATAAAAATCTAATACAAACTGTTTGGTCAGGATATACTTCTACATCTATGTCAACGCTTTCAGAAATGATGTAGGCATTGGAATAAACTGGTTGTTTCTAATTTTCAGAAATATTGGAAATGACCATAGATCTTTATTGTCAATCTTATAAAATTTGACTTAATTAAAATATAACATTTTTTTTTCTGTCCTTCTTTTTAAACCAGTTATATTGGCTAACTATTCTAAAAAATTCATTTGTTATTTAAAATCGTTACTTTTTTTTCCATATAAGAATGTATATTCTATGCAAAAATTTCTTGTGTCTGTTTTTTTACTTTTACTCTATGATTTTATAAAGCCTTGTGGAATCACTTATTATTTGTTTTGATTTTTCAGGCCCTGCCCATTCAGAAAACAGCAATCCTAGTTCTTACACTGGTCAAGCCATGCCAGCACCACAACATTTATAGATTAAAACTTTATAATCACTTGTTTGAGAGAGATAACTGTAAAGGATTTTGTGAAATCATTGAGGGAGTATATGCACTTTATCCACCAAGTATGTGCATTAATCAATCACTGTGTGGTTCACGTTTCCGTGCAATTAGAAAGCATTTAATCACCTGTCTACTTTTAAAAGAAAAGCATCTATATGTGAACAGTTCAATTTTTGAAATGATTACTATGAATAATTTCATCTAGAATACTGAAATTTACTGTGCAGTTCAAGAACTTTTGGAAGGTGGAAAAAGATGCAAACTTATTTATGTATGTATTTGATACAAAGTCGGCTTTTATATTAATTATAGCAATATGCAGACATGGTTTGGAATTCTTCTAATGTTAAATTTTGCTTCTATCATCAAAGATCTGAAAAACTTTGTACTTTTTGTTGATTTTTCTTTTCACTTTTAAATAGAATTGCTGAAGATGGAATTGCTTATTTTGAATATAATCTAGGATATATATTTCTGAGTAAGTTTCATTATTGTGCTTTAAAGCTCTTAATAGGTTTTTTGCTCTTTCGAGTAATACTGCATTCATGAGTTTCTATGGTCCTGCAAAATAACTATTGCATCTTGAAATCTCAAATGATTTCTCATTTCAGACTCTTTTTTTTAAAGCAGTGTATAAAATTAAATGCCATTCAGTATTTAAGAGCTTAAGTTCAATCGTGTTCTGTAATGTTGATTCAGTTTTTCTCTTTTCTGATACAAAAATGTTATACATGGTCCCTTTTTATTGGAACCGAATAGCTATTATTGAACTGTGAAGAATAAATTTATACTTTCAATTAGAAAAGTGCTCTGAATGCATACTTTTGTTCATTTGATTGTATTAAAAATGACAAGGTCTAAATTTTTCTGCTGTCCTCCTCATGTAAACAAAGCTAATTTTTGTTGAGGTGTCCTTTTTAATAAGAACATCAAAATTTCATAATTCAGTCACTTTTAGACATAGAAGAATTGAACTTCATTTCTTTAGAATGTTAATGCATTAGGTTTGTTTTACTAAATATAATTGGGACATTATATAAAAATTTAATTAAATTCTTGACTTAAACAATTAAAATATTCTTCATTTAAAGCATTTTTGCATCCGATGCTATATTTATCCATAATTACAATCCCTAATGGTTTAGAAATTCAGCTGGTGGATAACAATTTAAATGAACACTCAATATTTATAAAAGAAATCATTGCATCTGAATATCTCAGATCCTTTTTCATTTTTCCTGTTTTTGCTTAAAAATCTATAAAATAATTATTTGGTTATTTAAAGGAAATGATAAGCTTCTGGTTGATTTCAGACTTCCTCTGAACACATCATTATTCTGAAAAAGAACAACATATTTATAAATCTTGGGTTTGTGTGTTTGTTCATTTGTGGTAATTTTAATAAAGTTCATTACTAAGATAATTATTAATATATTCTGTATTATTTGAGATGTAATTTTTTATGTAATTTGTTTCTTATTAAAATGATTTGTCATCAAAACTATATCTATAAATTCAAAACAATGTTTAGTTTTCTATAAAAATGAATGTTTCAAAGCACTATAATTCTTGTTTAGTATAAATGAGAATAGTATTGCTTGAGCTTTTTTCTGAATGTGAGATTTGTTTTTAAATATAAAAGAATAACTGAAAAATTCATTTGAATTTTATGTTCTGTTCAATTGAAAAACTTTTTTTGTGTGGGGAGGGGAGAACCGAATTGGATAGAATAAATTAATTTTTATACTTTTTAAATTACACTAATTGCTTCTTTATTAGATACTAGCCGCCTTTGGTGACCAGCCGGTTCGCCAGTATTACCGCTCACTACAATTTTCAATTAGATATTTTAAGTAAATGGTCTCTTAATAGATTCTCAAACAAAATTTTTTTAATCTTCAAATTTTGATAGTCATACCAAACTTATACTGTTGTTTAGATCGTTTCTTTCAATTTACTATATATATTTTGCTAATTTGTTGTCATTTCCGGTAAAACTTCTACTTTAATTTAAAGTGGAAATGATGAAATTGCAATTAATATAAAGATATTTTTAAATAAAACCAAGCGTTTTATTTTATTTATCATCTTTATTGTTATTTATTTATTATTATTATTACTGATTATGAGTATTGCAAATAGAATCGTTCGGTATTTAAGTCTTTTATGAACTACAAAATATTTTTCATAATTTATGTAATACCTAAAACAATAATTCAACAAAAATTTCTCAGATTCAGCATAAAATTCAGTTTTTAGTTTTGCTTTCAAAAGGATTGAAATGAAATAAAATAATATTTTGTTCCGGCCTATAAATATATTTCAAAAATTATGAAGTCTAAATTTAATGCAGTAAGGTATCCTATTCTGAGAAATATTCTGGACACACCAAATTTTAAATAAATGAATGAATGTTTCTATTTTCCATGATCAACTAAGACTTATTTATGAAGTTTTAAATGTTAAAAATTTAGAAAAACTCAACATTTTCATAATCTTAGGCCAATTAATCTTGAGAAACCTGTGTGCTGATTGGCGTATTTTCTTTGAAGCGATCGATGAAAAATCTAAAATTATCCTTTTTTTATTGAATAGTGATATTCAAATCTTCATAAATCAGTCAGTTTAAGTTATTGGAAATTAACTCTTAAAAGTCAGTTATTTAGTTGATTGGAAATTAACTCTATGACCATCATAAAATCTGTGCTTTCTCTTGTGGTGTATGCATTCTCCTTAATATCTGCTCGAATAAAACATCACATACAAAAGTACTACATAAAACAAACACATCAAAAGTAAACATAACATTTCAATAGTTGCCAAAAACAAAAGAGAGAAAAATGCAATTAATAAGCAGACGATATTTAGAAAAGTAGAGATATTTAGACTGGAAAATGAAATTATCTGAAATTAACCACACGCGCAGACGATATTTACAAAAGTAAAAATATTCAAACCTGAAAAGGAAGATATATGAGTTATTCCATCAATAAATGCCATAAGTTTGTTTATATCTTCATTATTTTATGAGTCATTAAATATCAAAATGGGTCCGGGACTAAATAAACACCCTGTATAGAGAGTGTAAAAGATCATAAAATAATTTTTCTTGAATTTATTTTTTAGAAAAAATAATATTTCATATTTGTTTCATTTCCTACAGACATGTGCCAAAAATTATATTTTTGCAGATGTATAAAAACTGACTCTATTAAGTGATATTTGGATCAATTTTTGATCTATTTTTGAAACCAATTAGCATCAGAACTGTTGATTTTATTGCTTTAGTCATCAGGCATTAAATGTTGTAAACCACAATATCGATTTTTTCAGATTGTTCATTGAGGTGGAAAGTGTATTCAAATATTTTTTTTTATGTAACCACCATGCCAGAGAGATACATAAGATATATAAAAACATCCAATTTCCATTAGGATCAGGAGCTACTAAACTATGCACAATAAAAAAAAAAGAGATAACATAAAAATGCACTTTACTCTGAAAGTTCATTGCCAATTTTGTGAATGTGCTTCACATGTCTCAATTACCATTCTCAAATTTCAATTTAAAAATGGTGGTAAATCAGATTTTAATAATGTCTTTATTAATAGATCTGTTATATTCAATTTTGTAGACACATAACTGATAATATCCAACTTTATTTTGATTAATCTTAAATAATAGATTTTATTTAATTACTGTAATAAAGCTTCTTTTAAAGTGCTATAGCAATTCGGTTATCATAAGGGATTTAAGAGAAAACTAAAAAATAAAATTGAAGCTTTACATTTATTTATTCATTATATTTGACAAAAAAAAAATGAACTTCATTAGATAGCCATATCAAAAACAACAGTTTAGCCATATCAAAAACAACAGTTCTGTCTCCATTTCTGTTTTGAACCTAAATAAACATCTGTATCCTGGAAATGAATCTCCTACAATCTGCTGAATTAATTGCTGATGCTTTTGAATGTTTATTAAATTGAGGGAATTTGCTGTCAAAGTGAATAGCATAGTTCTTATTAAAATCTTTAAACATTTTTCAAATCTCTTACAGATAAATTATAATGATGAATATTTGGTTTAGAAAGAAACTGTGCCACATATATAACAGAAAATAAGTATATGATTTAATTTTCAAAAAATAGCAAGGATCTGAGCAATTTTGGAAAAGGAAGCATTCTTATGCATAATTTTGTTTAAGTATATGAGTGGTATTAAGATTAAATATATATTTTTACATTATATTTTTCTAATGTTTCAATATATTCAGTCTGATCCATATGTTTCTTTTATATCTATATATATAGATAGATATATGATTTGTTTGAAACATTTGCATCCACTTTCTATTTTAACAAACCTTTAGTTACATACGACACAAAAAATACTTAAAACTATGCTTCAAAATCTATGTGGGGGGGAGGGGGGGAATCTAAACAATTTCCTACTCTTAGGCTATTCTATGTTTTAATTAGCAACTAAACAATGCTTTAAATTGCTTGTCCTGATTAATTTTTATCTCAAATATCGGGAAGTTACGATTCCTCGACATCACGTTTTGTGATAGTTCCTGTTTTGCTGTTTTCCAATTTATGTTGTTATGAAATAAAACTTCCTTCTATATAATTAATTTTGTATGGAAAAATAAATATATTTTCTCTTAATACGCAAGTTATAAATTATTTTTTAAAAGAAAAATAATTATAATTTTAGCAATAAAAAATAGTTTAAATAATTATTTTCATATTAAAATCATTATAAGTTTTAATTTTTTTTAATAATGATAAATTATTTTTTATAGCTCAACGAAGTTATATTTATATCAGTAATTCAAGAGAGCAGCTCAATATTAATATTAATAATCGAAAATAAAAGATAGAAAGCAGATGTTAAGATATCGAATACATAGACAGATGGGTCAAAATTTTGATAACATGAGACAGTATGCTTCGTACGCGACCTGATTTTCTGAAGATAAATAAAATTGGTTCCTTTAAGGTTTCTCTTGTGAATAATCATTATTTATCAATTGTGCGAAATGTCAAAATATATCTTGTTTCCAATGTTTTTAAGATAATTACTATTCTGGTTCTTGTATGTAATATAAAATTAAGGAAAAAATTTGGTTGTCAGTAATTATAATTAATATTTATCATCATTTGTGTTTGCAATTATTTTTCATGCTTAAAAATATAATCAATATTTAAGTATTAGGTGAATGAACATTTATTTTTGATTGGTTAAAAAGATTAATTAAAACTGTTTGTAAGTTGTTAAATTAATTTGAAATAATTCAAAAAGAAAAAAAATTTTAAAAATCAAACACTATCACAGGTTTACACTTGGGTCTCATGAATGTTTTGACAGTACCTTACTGACTATGCTATTCGAGCACTCAGCAACAGCAGCACATTATAAGCTATGCTGAAAGTGTGAGGGCTATTTTCCCGAAATAGGCTATCTAATGCTCTTCAATATTTTAATGAATGAGCATCCTAAAGGCATACTACCATTATACTAAATCTCATCCTGAACTTTATTTTCCAACCTGTGCCTTCACCTTATAAGACACATTTTTATTTTGACCTACATCACTCTAGTGAAGATGCAGATTTTCTTTTATACCATTTGCACTTTTTTAAATGGAACCGCCACCGATTATTTTCAAATTCAGGGACATGGCGAGCATTTCATTTTTTAGAGCAGACGGTAAAAAGGCTGTAACGATGATCGTTGCCATTTTAATTCGTGACTTTTTTTTAAAGACGTATGCAATGTTTTAAACAAATTTTTCTTTTGAAAACAAACTTCAGTATACTAAATTGTCTTTCAGGAGATGCTAAGATGATGCTATTAGAGCATACTTACAGTTGAAGGTACAAAATTTTGTTATTGTCTCCTTTTTTTTTTAATATTTCCTTAATGAAACTTTATTTTTATGAATTTAAAAGCCAGTTAATTCAGTGCGTAAGTGTTCTTCTGAAAAATATGAGAATAAGACTCCATCAAATTTTCTGATTCATTTGTAGTATTACCTTTTCGTATTTATAATTTTTTTGTAAATGCTCACACATTGAAAATCTAGATTTAATTTATTCAAATCATACTAAGTATTCTAATTATGCTATTATTATTTTCTTATGTATTTATATAACTGTTGCACCCTAATGTATTCTCTGTAGAGTCAATGCAGGTTTTTACGGGAGTTTTCAGTATGCTTTGCATTTCATAGAGCATGAAAAATTTGCAACTCTTTCTCTGATATAAAAAGTTAAAAATATATTGTAATAATTAAAATGCAGATTTCGATTTTTAAAAAGCATCGTAATTACTGAAATATGTATTTAAAAAGAAAGCATTTTGATTGTAATAAATGCTCTATTAATGAACAAAATATCAAACGGTCTTATGGAGGGAGGGGGGGATGTAACAATAAAATAACTAAAACGAAAGTTTTTTGTGCAGATATTTTATTTTAAAATGACAACTTTCTTTGGCATGTGATGCGATTACGAAATAATTACCAGATTGTGAAGAACCTCCTATGCCTTTAACTATCCAACAGAATGTGAAAGTTCAGAAAGTAGAAAAGACCTTTCGCTCAATTCTTTTGCATTTTTGATATAAAGCAATCTATTTGAGTACATGTAAGCATATATTGAGGGGGGGAAAGAACATCGGATTTTATTTGCTGAAAATCGTATTGTCATTTTTAATTCAATTTAATTGATAAATTTAGTGTAACTAATTTAAAACTCAATTTTGTAATATATCCTCAGAACAGTTTCTTGTTATAGTATTATATTTATAAAGTAGCATAAGATTCCATGCTATATTAGAAATATAACTTGTGAAAGCAGTATTCGACAAGAAAGTTTCTCATTAACAGATGGTAACGATTCCTTTCCCCTACCTTTTTTTTTAAAAAATTTGTAGCCTTGTAACCGAAATAATTTCAAAACTGCATTTAATAAAAACATAGAATTAATGACTATGATGATGAAATCGCCATAATAAAGTCATTGAAAAGCTGTTAGTTTCGGCAATGTATAATGAATGAAAGTTAATTACACACGGTTGTAAAGGAATCATACAAGGAAGTTAATAATAGCAATAATAAATTTTGTACTCGGACAGTTTTGAAAAAGTATTTCTTGTAGCGACTCGCATTTATTTTGCGGCATGTGTTAATATTTAAATAATGAAATGCTTTACTTGAAAAAAAAATACTTTAAAAAATTGGAAATATAGTAGAATGTGTGAGGTGTACTAAATTATTTTGAGATCTTATTTCTTTCATAACTTTATTTGCTTAATTTTAAGTGGATTTTCTTATTGGAAATGTTTTTACATTTTAAAGAAAGTCGATTTAAAATCATTTGAGGATTTTTTTCTGAATAACCGAGTCAACAAAGATGGAACTTACTCCAGTAATAAAACAATTTCAAATTTAACAGATTGAGGGGGGAAAATATCGTTTCAAAAATGATGCTGTATATTTATTATGTAGAGCCGAACAAGTGTAGCAAAATTCTTGGGCGAGCATGGAACGTAGGAATAACATACAAGAAATTATTTGTCGTAATTCTACCAAAATTTTAATTTCATTGTTATACTGATTCGACAGATTAGGAAAATTAAATGCAAAGGAGTTTTAAAATATGAAATTTAAAGGAAATTGAATTTGCAGGCACTAAATATTTACCCACTCGTATAAAGCTTTATCTTTCGTGTGAATTATGGGTATAAAAATTCTCTTAAAATCATTGAAAGCACAATGTACAGACTATTTAAATAATGTAAGCATGTTAAAAATGAATGCAAGTTTAAATTTTTGCATTCGAATCTTAGACAATATCAGCATTATTTTATTACTAATAGGTAAAGTGTACAAAAAAATCCGCCAACAAATTTGAATTGTAAATATTTCAATTAGTCATGTGCCACTCTGAATAGAAGAATTGAAATCAGAATTCGGATCGATAGCACCTTTGTTTACTGTCATAAAAAAATATTATGGAAGCATTAGTCATAATGACGCCTCATAAGACTTTCTAAAATATCAGTTGATTATATATAATACTAGCTTTTACCCGCGACTTGGTTCGCGGGGAAATTTTGATGTGTATTGTATGAGAACTGACGGTCTGATCAACATTCGGCAGTGCCTGTCTTTGGTCGTTGTTTTTGGTGATGTTGCATGTTGGGATATGTTCGCTTGCAAGATTAAGCTGCAATTTGAAAGCGGAATGTTCAACATGGCCACTGTTAAGCAAAGTTGCAGCAATGCCCGAGGAAGATACAGCCAGAGCTATATTGCGGTCCTTACGGAGTTGGGCTAGCAGGAGATTCAGCACAAACGTCTTACCTGTACCCTCTGATGCGTCAAGAAAGAAGAATCCCTCCTGTCCACTATTTATTCTGTTCAGAATCGTTTCGTAGATTTGACGCTGCTCGGAAAGTAATCGCGGTATCATTTCATTGACCTGCGCTTCTAAAACCGCGGTATTGTAGTTTAGCTCCTTCACAACATCGCTTGATAATTTCCCACTTCGCTGCTGTGGGGGTAGGCCGAAATCAGTGAGACATTTTCCAGATATGGAAATAATTTTATCCTAATGATTAGGTTATTGTGAGTGCCATCCAGCCTATGCACGATATCTTTTGATAAAGCGTCCTTGTATTTATCCCTCAGCTGGAGGGGGTTTGAAGTCCGCAAGTGCTCACTAAAATTGCAAGCAGGTCTAAATACTTTCATAGCCCGAGCTTTAGTATTCCTCTTCGAAAGATTAGATTTGCGTTTTCTGGGCATTTCGAAAAACTATCAAATAATAAGAAATAAAAAAAATTAAAACTAACCTAAAAATTGATGCACTTAAAACTATAAGCATATGCAAAAAATATATAATTAACATAAATACAATTTAATTACAAAAACACACAACTAACCTAAAAACACTTGATTTACATTGTAACCTGAAATAAAACAAAACAGCGAGTTCGTATTTCTTTAAAATCAAGTCGCGTCTATTTTATTTATATCACACATCCAAATTCCGTCTACACTTTCGTGGACAAACGCGTACAGAAAAATGTATGTAGTGACGTCACGTGGCGATTTGCTGTATGGTAAACCTAAAAACACAGGTGTATTTTATGGCTAATTTATCGCTCTTTATTCGCTGTTTCGGTTTGGTGAATATCTGTAGTTTACACATTTCGTTAATGGGATTCCTGTTCATACATTATATCCTGGAATATATTGCTGTTCCATCAATTTTGTCAATTTTTCAGTAATAATGACAAGTTTACGTACAAAAAAAATCTAATAATTGTATAATGTATCTGTATTGATATTTTATAGATTAAATTGTGAAAATCAAATTGAACACAGAAATATCCTAAAAAGGCGATTTTGTGAGTTGGATGTGCAATTAATTTTAAAAATAAAAACTTCACTATTATTTATTAATTAAATCATTAAACAATAACAGAATCATTCATATTCTGCAATTCCCTTGAATGTACTATATAATGTGCTGAACAATATTTCAGCGGTAAGAAAATGAATTGATCCTTATTAACTTTCACAAAAACATAGGAATTAAATAATTTTTCAACTGTATGGAAGATGTTAATTACATATTTTAGAAATTCAAAAATTCCACCATTATTTTTTTTAAAAAATTAAAGATTTAATCTGCTCAAATACCGTTCACAAAAAGAAGACAGTTCACATAAACATTAATAATTTTTTTTTAATTTTGAAAATAAATTTTCTTGGTTTTAATGACTATCTACGGGTGTCAATATTTCTTCATCTTCTGATAATTATTGTACGAATTTCTTCGTGTAACATTTTTCTTTAATAATGAATATTCAATGGATTCCAAATAACCAGCTTTTTATGAATAAAGTCGATCAAAACCCATTTTTTTTTAATCACACGACCATAGAACATTTTGAAAATGTGTTTACAAATTAAGTTTCATATTGGCGTCAATCGCACCATTCTTGGCAACTACGTCACTACCAAAGCCATACACGATTGGTTGAATTTCGTTTGCTAACAATCTTTCCGTCACTATCGTCTACACTTTCAAGCCGGTTGAAAACAGTCCAAATGACGAAAATCCTGCTTGACCGGTTGCCTGCGGGTATAAACGGAAAACTCCACGAAAGTGTAGACGGTATTTGCCCGTGTGATAAGGCCTTAATACACATAATTTTTTAACTTTTAATTAAAATGAAAACACAGTTGTCAACAATCAGAATACACTGAGTATGCGTGAATTTTCAACGCCAGTTCGGGTAACGCAATGTGGATTAGAAATTTTTAATTTTCTTTAATCTGTTTTATTTTAATTTAAAAGTACTTCAGAATGAATCCGAAAGATCGATTAATTAACAATGTTTAACTTTAAATGCATTAAACACCAATAAAATAAACAGAATCCTTTGAAATAATCAGTGGAAAATATATTAAGCCTAACATCGTCAGTGTGGGGAAAAAAAAAAAACGGAAGCCTTACTCATTTTTGGCGGGTTTTGGCCTCAGATTTTTTTGGCGGAAAAGTTACTTTTTAATTAATAAAAATTAACCACTCAATTAACCGAAATAATTAGTAGCTTATGTCCTATTCCAGACTATAACATATCTCTGTGCTAAATTTCATCCAATTCCGTTCTAGCGTAATTGACTAACATCCATCCATCCAAACTTTCACATTTGTAATAGTAGTATAGATACACACAACTGTAATGCACTGTTGTGAAAATCGTCTAGTGAGTGTACATTGAAAGAATAGTGGGAAACAACGGTTTGTTCTACGAAACCTCAGAATAACATGGATCACAGGTAACAAAAACACTATCAAGATATATACAAAGAACAGCATTTACAGACACTAAAAATATAAACAGAAAGCAAATCGCTGATACAGCAAAAGAACACAGCTTTTCGTTCACTCTGTGAATTTCCTCTAAAGAATTTCTTAATCACCCCGGCATTTCGAATTTATATAGGTTTTCGACTGGATGTGATGTAACGAGGTGTCTTCCAGAAGAATCTCGATTCATAATAGAAATAAAAACAAAATTCTCGCATTTTCCCAGAATATTCATTTTTGTTGTTAAGCTTAAAAGGTCTATCTGAATCATCATTAAAAATATGTGAATATCCCTCTTTTTTACAGTTATAAAACTAACTGTGAGGGAAACATTAATGTAGATTCGTAACAGTACTGGGCATATTAAATATCAGGGAAAATGACAGCACATATTCAACAAAAACTACAAACAAAATGATGAAACTAAACGAAAGAAAGAGTGTTTTGTTATTTCCATGTGGAGATTTACTAATTTTTAAAATTCCCATGTCATGTCCATATTTGGAAAAAATTACTTGAACCTTTCAAAAATTTGGTATGTACCAAACTTAGCACCAAATTTGTGGATTTCTTTAAAATTTCGATTAAAATACATTTTTAGGAAATCTGCGCAAATACAAGTAAAAACAATAATTACCAGATTTACTGGATAAAATTTGATATACAAATTTAGTATCTGATATGTAAATCAATTTCAAAAGAAATCCATTAATGCAAAAGAAATGCACTGATTGATGACATCTGTTTTCACCTGCATCAAACGTAATAATTCATAAACAGCTTAGATAAATGAAATTTGATAAACAGTTTGTCTAATATGCCATATTGTACCAAGCATATGATAAAACCATGGAGCATATTATAAAAACACACTTATTAAAATATAAATGCAAAGATATCAACATAAAAATGCAAAAATAAAAAATGGACAAGAATGTAAAATGTTAAAAACATAAAATAAGGCACTGGTGCAAAAAGAAGAGAAACAATGTGAAAAGGTTAAACCGAAACAAAAATTAAAGAGGGCTAAATATAAATATAAAAGTCAATGGTATTTAAAAAGTTTAAAAATATATTTTGTGATATTTTTCTTTCCCACCAGGTCTTGTAAGTTAATGGGAATTATTTAAATTAATGTAAACGGTAGGAGTTAAAAAATGGACATTCAATAAAAATATTATTTACAGTAAAACCCATACTACATGTGGATCACTTTGGTACACTTTCCATAAAAAAGAGATCTACGCATGTAGCGAATATGTCCAAAACGAAGGCAAGTCAATCTGACATTTTTGACTCTCGTATATAATATATTGACTCCTGTATAGCAATCGGATGCATCCGATTGTGGTAATGAGGAAATGTCTCCTAAGAACTCATGCTATCAGTATAGATAATAAATTTATGTTCAGTAGAGGATGGAATTTTCTGGAGAGCTCATAATATAGTCTATAACTCAGCATTAAATACTGAGAAACAGTTATGTAGACGATGGTTCTGTGTTTCAGATGGAAATATTATGCCACAACCAACATGACCATCCGATTTTAAACCATCCATTAAAACTGGAACAAAAGAAGGATACTCCAGAAAGCATTAGGAGCTGAAGTTTTATCGAATCCTTTAAAGGAATTCAGAAAAGAAAATTTCGAGATACCCTGGTGGAAAACTAAAAGAATTCATAGTGTTTATATGAACATTTGTAAGGTCCCAGTCATATGGGATCATCTTTGCTCTCTCATGAAATGACAGAATGTGAGAACGATGGGTATCGCACAGTCTGCGAAGACTAATTGGGAATGCCATTTGGCATATGGGATGTTTCAGAACCAAATTTTTCTGAAATAATAAAGGTAGATATTTTTTGACGCCCTAAACAAAGAGGTAGCTGATGACAAATAACATATAGGTACTCAACTGGGAAAGTGCGAAACGCTCCTGAGCAGACCTTTAAAGTAGAATGGTGGACAGTATCAGCACATTTCATAATTGAAGTACGGGTGAAACCATGCATCCATAGAAAGGAAAACAACAGGAGCTGTTGATAATTTATCGAATACAGAGAAACGATTCAAAAACGAAAATTAGAAGATACACTAGGGTAAGAAGTAAAAGAGTCAACAGCTTTACACGAACAATGTTAATGTCCGAGTCATTCAAAAGCATTTTGGCTCTCTCAGAGAATGTGAGAGGGACGGGCATTATAAAATCGACAAGGATCTACTGGCAGTAACATCTGGCTAAAGGATGTTTAAGAACAGATTTCGTTCGAAAATTAAATAGGATAGACAATTTCTTACGCCTTAAACAAAGGTGTAGAAATAACTTTCAGCTGGAGAAGTACGGAACTCACCCCAGCAAATACGCAAAGCAGAGTGATGATTGGTATCCAGTCACCGCAAAACAGATGAATGGGCAGAAACCGGCAGCTGCCACTGGAAAGTTGGTGCTCGCGACAACAAAACTTTATGAGAAAATTGTTATTAAAACAACAATTATTTTGGATTGATATTTGAAAATAATAAAAGCAAAAATATGCGGTAAAAAATCGAGGATTATGCATTCCAATTTCCACATGAGATCTTTTGACGTGCTATAATTTTATGCTACAATACAAGCCTTAATTTTGTTGAGCAGTTGCAGTGAAAATTTGCCCGCGAATTTCGCTTGCACTTCTGTTACATCCACTCACTACTAATGTATACATGTGTTTATAGAAAATTTGGATTTTAACCTCACATTTCACACCTGTTGATCACGTCTAAGTTTTATACTTTTATTTAAGTGTTTTATTTCAGAAATCATAAGTAAGTAAAGTTGTTTGCTTATATTTTGTTTTTGATGACTTTTTTTTAATATCTTGATAAGAATCCGTGCCCATGCCTGATAATTCTGGATCAAACCGAAGGAAGAAATCTTATTTTTTTCATTTATCAAAAAGGTATAATAAAAAGATATATTACTGTATTATACAATATTCAAGACATCGTCTTCTGTTTAGAGTAAAAGCTCTTGTTTTTAACACCAATAGCACTTTTGAAAATATAGATTCATATCCGAAATTTATGTTTATCAAGGTAATATAATATGCATACGTATATGTGTTATGCTTAAGGAAAATGAAGTTCAGACTGGTCATGATATTCTATTAAAAATAATGAGATAATTAAAGAAAAAGAAAGTTAATGAAGATGTTCCATATATCATAGAAATTATGTAAAAGTAAACAGATAAATTGTGGGATTTTAATGAAATTTACTGAGAAGTAAGCATCTGTATGGTAATGTAATTCCACTTTTTGATTCCTCATATTAGCTAAGCAGGAAATGAGCAGCCAGTATGAAATAGTAATAGAAATAATGAAAATGAATTGAGTTTCATTTCAATAATGAAATATTTTGTTGTAAAGTTTTAAAAATAAGTTAAAAAAACACAGTATTATATGGCAAAAAAGAGGTATAATTTAAAAAATGTTGAAATAATTTTTGAATTGTAATATTTTCAGATATTATTCCAGAAAAATATAAAATTTCAATTAATTTTGAATTGCTTAAAATTTAATTTAAATTTAGAAAATTTCTTAAAGCTCTTTAAAGTTCAAAGTGCAACAAATTTGATATCTTGTCAAATGGTCTAGCTCGTAGACTGTCAACATACATACATTCTCCTTTACTATTAGTATATATATATATATATTAGAACATTCAATTTATAATCTTTTTCTAGAAAAATATTATTTAAGTATTTGATTACTGTGGAAAAAATACAGTATCATTAATTTAGTTCAGATTTTTTTAGTACAAATGTATATTAACTTATTTAATTGTAAATACTATAAAGATTTGCTGATACTTGCACATTAATCATATGCCAGTTTTTTACTACTAAACATTGTTTCCTTTCTAATTAAAAATGTCTTTATTTGTCAGTGATATATGTTTAATACATCGACTCTATTGTATTTATTCTTAAGAAAGGTTAGCATTTCATGAGAATAAACTAAGACATTTATTTACTGCAAATGCACTTATGTCGATCTGTTGTTATAGTTGTATTTATTTTATAAATTCAAAATGAAATATGTGTTTAAAGAAATGCAGTTTAATGGCAGAAATTTAGTATAATGAATTGTTACATATGATCCACATCAGAGTTGATATTTTTTAATTTAAGATTTGCATTTTCGTTTGACCAATATTGTATGGTCTAGCATAATTATAAGAATATTGTGCATTTATCACTCTTTTATTTATATTATTTCTTCAAATTTAATTCTCATTTTCATAGTTAATGCATGCAGTTGTATATCCTTATCCTACATGTTTTATGTAATGTGTTTTTAATATGAATCTTTATATTTGATATGTTTTTTTTAATTTTGGATTAGATAAAATTTAAAACGTACTCTTAATATAGGAATTTAGTAAAAAATTGGCGGGATATCATTCTGCCCCCCCCATTCCAAAGCAATAGAGAGAGAAAGAAAAACTATTTCTGTGACATTCTGTCTATAAATCTATCCACCATATAGTGAGGTATACATTCAATTAGAAAATACATGCTAGAAGATTCGATAAAAAAAGATTAATCCATGATAAGAATCTTTAGGTTTATTGATAGAGGTGAAAATTTTGATCAGCATTTTTCGGTTCTTGCGTATTAAGGCCACTGCAGCTACAGATTTGGCGTTTTTTGCACTAATGCACCAATAAAGAGCAATCCTGTTGTTCGCACACAACACTTAAAAACCGCTAAATCTGTAGCTGTGGTGGCGTTAATATGTAAGTAACCATTTTTCTATGAAATGTGTATATATATATATATTTAATTAGTTATACTCTTAAATAAATTTTATATTTGTTTTATTCTGTATAAGGGTGTGTAGCATCATTAAAAGTCTTTAAAAGCTCCTTTTTTTAGTCTTTATATTAAGGCCTTAAAGGTATTTTTTTTGGTGTGCGTGTGTTTCCTTCTAGAGCCTATATTTTTCTTCTAATGAAAAACAATTCATTTCATCGTTCTAGATTTATCCAGTTATAGGCTATAGTTTTTTTCCAGTGTCAGATCTTCCAACAATTAACAGATTTAATGATCACAGTTTTCACACAGTTTTTGCATCTAATGTGTAGATCCACATGAGAATTTTTAACCAAACCCATTAATGAGTAGACCATTTGTAAGTATATATATATTTGTCTGCATGCAAACACTGTAACAACAAAACACAATTGAGATAAATGAGAAAATTGGTTTGAAAATTTTTAGCTCTGTTATAAATTTTGGATTAAATTGTTCAAAAGGTTTCTGAACATACTCGGGGTTTTTTTTTTTTCTTTGTATACTGGAACTCTGAAAATAAAAATCTGTGTATCAGTGGCATTCATGGCCTTGCTTAAGGTGTCTAATTCTTATTGCAAAGTGTGGGATGATAACCTTCATTAAGAAGTATGCAATGAAGCAGTGCTGAGACATTCTCAGCTGGTTTTACATGTATTTATGGCAAATCGCATTAAGCCATTTTTTCAAATGTTTCAATGATGACCCACTTTTGCCTTTTTAATTTGAAAGTCAGCTGAAATGCAAGGAATTGTGTCCCTCAATTATTTTTTCCCCATTTAGAAAATGTCGATCTCAAAAGTATGTAAAATAAAAAGTTGTAGTCATATCTTCTGAAAACGAAACAATATATTTCACACTTGTGTAATGTACCTTGCTCCTTTTCTACTCTCTCCCTTTTTTTCTGTATGGACCAGTTTGCGAGACAGTTTTTCTTTCCATGAGATTCTTGAATTGAGCTAACTGCAATGTGAGACTTCTGAAACTGCTTGAAAGATAAGAATAATACATTTCTGTGACCAGAACATTCAGAAGCATTATGATGATATTTAGTCACCCATTTCTGAATTTATTGAATGGTTTATCATTTCAGAAATTGTGAGCTTATTCAGAGTAGATGAGAAAAAAAATTAAGCAATGAGCTTCTCATATCCATATTTAAAATGAATTGGATAGATTAAAAAAAAATCAATCCTGATTTTACTGAGTGAGTTAAAAAAAACCTGAAAAATCATTTGTTGCATACTTGGTTTGGTTTAGTTTTATTAACGTCCCGTTTGAAGCAACACTTGGGCTATTTTGGGACGGACCTCGTAATTTTGAACCGCGGTCAGATGACGATTATTGCATGCTGTTCGCTTTGTTGGAAAATATGGGCCAAAGTAATATATGAACAGACACTTATTAGTCATTCCAAAAAAGGGAAATAAAATGTATGCCAGTTCTGAAAAGTCACATTAAACTTTTTATCTAAAAAGGATGAAGAAGGTGACACATCAAGTCCAGAAGTGTCAAATTCAATATCCAAAAATAAACTGAGTTTGAACTTTTTAGTTCTAAAACAATAATGTAAGAATGGAATTTTTATGGACATTAAAACTTGTTGTGTCCCTTTAATGCATTCAATGATATATCAGAAATATTTTCACTAAAAGTGAAATAGGGAAAAAATGTACGTTAGGCCATACAGAAATGTTGTATCGTATATGTTATGGATTACGTTCATGAGCTCCATGAAACTGATGGCTGAAAAATCTGTAGAAATTGATGCCCTTGACTTGACTTGAATTGACAAAAATGAATAAATAAAAGAAAAGTAACTTGCTTTGTAATGTTTATTAAGTAGTCATTATATGATTTGTATCATTATAACTAAAATGTTTTATTTCACCCAAGTCTTTAATTTTGTGTGACTTGGAGTTAAAGGGCACGGGGGATAATATATCCCTTCCCCCTTTATATATAAAATTTTCTTGCTGAATACTAGATAATAAAGATAGATTTTTTTTGTATGTAAATATCAAAATTCTTATAATATGCTATTGTTTTGAATAATGTTAAATTGTGGTTTTCATTCCTTGCTTTTTCCATTCCTTAAAATCATATTGCATTATAACTAGCACATGAGTGCTATTTTTGTATTTCCTTGTATCTTGAATATATGCACAGGATTTTTTTTTTCTAGATTTGAGTGGCAACCCTGTTACTTGATTCCAATAATTTTCATAAATAGTGAGATTCAATTAATTTTTTTTTAATTCTTTATTTTAAAGATTGTAAATTTAAAAAAATGTAGATAGTTTTTTTTTATTATTATTATTATTTTTTGCGTGAAGCAAAACTTGTTGAAAGGAGATTCGGAATTAATTAAAATATTGAAGGGGGAAAGTCATAAAGTTGTCTGGCAAGATGTAATCGGTAAATGTTATTAAGGAATCAAGAATGTCAGCAATATCAGTCCATTCAAAATATTTTGGAAACACAAATGGAGAAAGAAATAGTTGTCTGTGACATAAAGAAAGTGACTGATTTCTTGATATCTTTATGGAAAAAGACGTTTCTCTTAGAAAAGGATATTCCTGAAATTGAATATATAGCTAGTGTGCTTACTTATTCAAGAATCCAAAAACTTTTCACTAATAAAATTAATTATTTAAATGCTAATATTAATGAAAAAATGAGCAAATTGAAAGTTTTAGGCAAAATATCTGAAGTGAAACAACCTTTTGTTTATATATTTAATGAAATTAGCATGGTTTCTATATTCTAGATTTGTTTGCTTATGTTCTCTTTAATCTTGCTAACTGCAATGTAATTAAATAATTTAAGATGTGTGATGAAAATCTTAATAAGATTTTTCAAACAAAACTGGCGTTAAAAAACATTTAAAATAACTTAGTTTCAATGTTGGTAAAAAATATTCAGTGATTCCTGGTAGTAGTTTATATTTGTATAAAATTGGACATCTATTAGTTACAGCCAACTTAATTTATTTTACTGAACTTATAGTTCTGAAAAAAAAAAATGTTGGGTTAAGGTTGTTTTTATTATTTCTCTAAACACGTTTAAAAAGTACTTATAAAGTGCTTTTTTCTTTTAAAGATAAAATTAGTCTATGAACCCTGTGTATTTTTAATTACATGCATATGTTTAACTGACTAGAAAATTACTTTCTATTGTAATTTTTGATGCAAATATTTATTTCTATATTTTTAATTCATTCATTAGCATGTGGATCCGGGTGAGAACTATGGATGGCAAAATCTCTTGTCGTGTAAATGGTCTTTCTAAATTAACAAAGATTGAAGATCTACGAAAGATGCTTGTTGATAAATTTGACGCACCAGTAACTAGACAAAGGCTTTTTTACCGAGGAAAACAGGTAAAGTGATATATTTGGTATTAAAAAAAAAACTTTTACTGCTTTTTAGGTTAAAATGTCTCAATATTTATTGCTTTATTGGCGTTCAGTAACCAGAAAATATATGTAATTTTATAAATGAACCCAGTTTTATATGCAAGAGGTTAAATCCGTAATCAGGAAATTAAGAAGTTTTATTTATTAAAGAAGTGTAATTTCAAATAAATAAGATTTGGAATTTAAAGTTAATATCTATGAGATAGTGAAAAATAATTGGCTAAATGTATATTATTATTGACTTTCTCGTACTGTGAACTAAAACGTACTGTGAAAAATAATTTTATTCGGATAATGTTGTTTTGAAGTTTTCTAATAACTACAATATAAAACTGGAGCCATTATTTCTTAGATGAAGTTACTTTGATATAGGGATTTTTAACTATATTCCTCCAAATATTAATTTAAGGGTTATGTTTATTTGGGGATAAAGTATTGACTTGAGAATGGAGGGTGCTAGATTTAAAACCTTAGATAAGATCCAGCATGTAAAAGGGTTGGAGTAGGATAGATTTTCTGTCTAGGATTAAATATCCTCCTATTTGTGTGTTGCAGATGTTTGAAGAAAAAGATCCTGTAAAAGGTGTACTCTTTGTCTCTTAATTCGAGTTCAAAACTGTCAATTTTTTTCCAGGAAACCTCATATTGTAAAATGATGTGTTAATGTGCTTAAACTAAATTTAATGTTGGTTATTTCATAAAATATATATTAATTTTGAAGCTGCAAATGTTATGTCTATTAGACTGTTTCTATCAATTTCTTAGGTGTGAATATTCAAAAATTTCCTGAAACAAGATACGTAGCATCAAGAAAAGTGCTTATACTTGTAAACATTTTTTAAGCACTTGAAAAATGCATAATTTTGAAAAATGGTCCTGTTGTTTATTGAAATAAAAGTGCTTAATTTTCTTAGGAAACTCAAAGACTACTTTTTGCTTCCCAACACACATTGAATACAATAATTCAAAAACATAGTTCATAAAGACTTGTTTATCAAATGTATCAAGAAAGAAAACTAGGAAAAGTCAAGAATTTTGACAAGGAATTGAGGGTTAAATAGATCTAGGAGTTCCAATACATATTAAGATAATGTTTAATGTGCCCTCCCGCCTCCCCTGCTTTTTCTTTTTTTTAGTCATATGCATTGTTGTTTATTGAAATAAAATAGTTATCCAAAAGGGCAGTACAAAATATGTACTGCCCCATTTTGTACATGTGTTCTGCTATACTTGTTGTTCATTAAAATGTTGTTTTGAAGCAATATCTTGGACGACTTATTAGAAGAGTTTTAATGTACTATACTGAAATGTAGTCATTTGCAATATGTAATTCTGTTAGTTCATCAATTAAAACCTAGTATGATGACATGTTAACCTAAAGCCATAAGTTTTCAATGATTGAAGTTTCTTGCACAGTGTAGTTTTTAAATGACCCATCCAATTATTTATTTGTTGGGTCAATTTTAATTTTTATTAACAAAAAAAAGTTCTAGTTCTTCAAATTTTTAATGAAATAAAAAAAAGTTTAAAAAATTTATATTTCTTAGGGTTTAGATTCCAACATTTTATGTTGATTTTCTTTTTATAATTCTTATAGAATTTTTTCATCAGTATAAACCTTTATATGTAAAGATTTGTCCTGATTGGCAAAACAAAGTGCAGCATAAACCATTGAAATAAGAGCATAAAATTTGGGAAGTTAATATTTAAGTATTAGAGGTCCACTAAGAAGTTTAGTTTAAAAAATAAAAACAGTTTTAATGTGTTATCCGAAACATCAAAGCATTATCATACAAAAAATTTTGTACTGTTTGAAAGGCTAAAAAAATTAGTTTATCAAGTGTACCAATTTTGTTTGAATAAATGCATTCCCCCTCCCCCCTTTAGTCTTAGTACTTTTTGAAAAATTAGTTTTGGATTTGTAACCATGCTTTTGAATTGTCCAAGTTTGGTTTTTTAACAATATTTTTTATTATAATGAAATTCAAAATCATTGCTTCTTTGAATCGTTGAGTCACATTATTTTACTGCTGTTAAAATTAGGGATAAGAGGGGGGGGGGGGCTTTCTTTGCCTTTATTTAAACTTAAAAGTTTTTAAAGCACTTCATTGAATAAAATTCTTCATTTGATGAGTTTTGTTAAATTTTGAAGCTATGCAATACATTGTATTGTGCTATTTTCAAGAAATACTTTAAAATATGCTGTAACTAACATTTCCTTTTACTTCTAACTATAGAACTTGCTCTTTTAACTTCACCAATTTGTTTCCATTATTTATGAAAAATAGAAATTGTTAAGAGATTTTCATTTCTTCTAACAATATGTAATCACATTTTCTTTAATTTTTTTAAAGTTAAAAAAATGATATATATAAGTTTAAGAAACAAGTTTTTGTTAAATTTTTAAAAATATTTAAATTGAGGCCTTTACTAAACTTCAGAAATAAGAAATGGCGAGGCAATTTTTAAATTTAGAACATGTCGTTATTTTCGTGGCAGATATTCCAAATTGTTTAGTTTTTAGCTGCTAATCTTTTCTATTAAAAAATAATTTAAGAAATTTATTTAGAACTTGGCATTATACTGTCATTAATTTCATGGTAGTTTTGTCAATCTTATGATGATAGCCATCTCAAAATGCTTAGTTCTTAGCTTTATAAGACTGCAACTAAAATTTCTAAATATAGCAAGTTAGTGCAAGTGAAAATGTACATTTTCCATACCAGCTATGTCGAATTTTATTTGTTTTTGCACATATAGAAATCAAATAAAACTGGTTATGCTATGTTTCTACATTAGTGTCAATATTTTCAAAAATGATGTATCCATCTAAATCAATGGATAGTTTTTAATTTTAAGAAATATTTTAAAAGATAACAGATCTTTATTGG
Source organism: Argiope aurantia (assembly GCA_026543865.1). Lineage (NCBI taxonomy): Eukaryota > Metazoa > Arthropoda > Arachnida > Araneae > Araneidae > Argiope > Argiope aurantia. Next base: position 355,274 of record JAPMOR010099558.1, read on the forward strand.
CAATTAATAAAAAAATTAATGTAATTTTTTTGGTATTGATAGTTTTTTATTTTTATGATCCTCTTTTGCTTTTGTCAAAATAAATTGACATAATTTGTTTTACAATAGATGCTATGCAATTACAGAAATAAATATTAAAATTTAAAGAATACATATTTAAAATTAAATTTTAAAAAATTTCAGTATAAACTGTGCATTATTATAAAATAGAAAAGATATTAGGCTTAGTAAATATGCAAATTGGCATATGTATACATGTTCATAGGTTCTTAATTTTCTTTAGCTAAGGTACTTAAAAAGTACTTAATTTTTATAGCAGTTTCACACTCCACACCTTGTGTAATCCCCGTATATGAAAAGTATGAGAAGTTTATGCATCAACTTTTCTTAGAGTTATTGAATTTTTTTAACAGAAAATAATCTCCGAGCCTTGAATAAAATTTCTTTGTATCGAATAAAAATTTTTGAATACAAATAATGAATGCCTATTGCAGTCAAAAATTGGTTTTTGATTTTTTCAGTGATTAAGGAAAATAAATTAAACAAGGAGGAGGGGGACTTTCAGTGACTCTTACTCCTATAGAAATTTTTGTAAGTCATTTATGAAGAAGCAACAAATATTTGCCAACAAATCATGCCATTCTTAATTTCTATTCTTTGAATCCTTTTTTTTAACTTGAAGAAATATTTTTACTTTAAATTTAGTTTCATCTTATGTTTCTTTTTGTAAACAGTTAAAATCTTAAGGCCCAGCCTTCTCTGTAAAGGGACCTGGGTGCAAAAAAAAAAAAAAAAAAAAACCATTTAGACCCCCACTTTTTTTTTTTTTTTTTTGAGGCATTGCAGAATAGAAAAATGTTAAGAATTTAATAGAGCAAGAAAAATTTTTAAAGAAAATTATATATATATAAAGTGAAAGTATAAAGTTAAAATAATTTAATGGCATTTTCCCCAAATACAGTATCTTATGTATTAGTATAATGCATTTGAAATAGTAAATATATTTGAATTAGATTTATTATTTGTATCTTTATGTCTCATATACATAAATTTGGTATTTAAAAAAGTTTTCTTAAAACTTCTTGAATTTTTTTCCTTGAGAACCCTGTTTTCTTATATTTAATTAAGCAATTTATTTGTATCCCAAAAATTAAAAACTTCATTACCTCAGTGTATTTTTTCTTTTGAGATTTTTTTAGTAATTAAAATAGTTATTCTGAGTTTCTTTTCTAACTAATATTTTTGAGGATATAATTCACTTAATCTTTTTGCTTTAATGTGAAACTTAGAATTTTTAAAACTGCATTTTATATTTTGGCTTTATGTAAATAAGAGTTTATACTTCAAGAATTTTGCTAGTATAATATATTATTATTTACATACTATTAAAATATTATTTTAATCATGATTATTGTTATTATTTTAAATTTAGCTTGAAGATGGACATACTTTATATGACTATGATGTAGGTTTAGACGACACTGTACAAATAATGATCAAAACAGTTGATATTGATATGGGGAAAACGACTTCTCCTTCAAAGCAATCTATCAATTTGATAGACAAAGTTGACAAAGAAAATAATGTAAGTTAATAAAAAACTTTTTTTTCTTTTATTTCCATTCAGAGCATTCATTAAAATTTATTTTTTCATTTGAAACATATTTTGTTTAGTATCCTTCTCAACAGACTTTATTTTTTGCAGTATTTCAAATTATTTTACAAATACCTATTTACTTTTCACATTTCGTTGTAAAAAGTATATAAAACTATGGAAATCTCTGTATAATTTCCCGAAATATTTTATGATATATTTTTATACAAACTGTAATTTTATTTTATACAAATATTTTATATTATATCACCTTATATGAATATGAGTAAGTTTGGGAATTGTAATTGTAGATTTAACATTTTCAATTCAGTTAAAAAAAAAAATGAAAACTTTTTCTTCGCATTTTTTCATTGATCAGCGAGTGAAAATATCAGTGAAAATGTATTATTTTACTATTAAAAATATTTCTAAAGAATATTGATTTAATATGAAACCGAGTAATAAAGAACATAAAAAAATTTCAACATATGCAAAAAGTTTTTTTTTTAAATTAAACTGTTGAGGTATTAATTCTTTAAAACAGAAGAAATGATATTTGTTACTAATATATTTTATTAAAATTCATTTATATAGTCAAGTGATACTTAATTGACTATTCATTATCTTGCATTTATATCTAACCAAAATCATGGCTAACTTTTCTGAAAATTTAATTATATATGCTACATTTTGAAATAAAAATTAAATCTTTATTGAAAAAAGTTACTGTGTGATAGGTGTTTTCCCCCTTCAACTGAGAAAATAAATACAAATCCTCTGATGTTTCTTTTAATCATATAGTAATGTTTGTTACTTTCCTAGAGGGATGCATTGCTGAACAGCAAGTTAGAAAATCAAATTTCTAGCCAATATTTTAAGGTGTGTATATTTCTTTCATATTATTTTTTGCAAGTTTTTCCTATTTGATGAAAATTTGTACTTTAGCCAAGGTATTTTAATATAATCCTGATACAAAAATATTTATAGCAAATCCTTCAGAAAAACTTTTTGGTGCAAATAAGCAAAAAATGGGAAATAAAATAATTTTATTATAATTCATCAAAAAACTGCATTAAATTGTATTTTTACTGACTTTTCATTTATGTTTTATTTGTTTATTTTCAAACTTATTGTACTTGAAGTAATTAAAAGAAGTAAAAAAAAAACTTTTTTCAAAAAAGGGTTATAAATAATTTTTCTAGCAGAAAAGCTATTAATAAAATGAATGGAATAAAAAAAATAACAGCTATAGTATCTTAAATAATATCAAGTGTCCATAAAATCTCACTACAATGTATTATTTTATGAATCAAAAGATTTGTGAAAATTACCGTAATAGAAAGACAAATGAAAGAGAAAATCTTTTGGAAGCACTGGAAGATGAAGCAGTGTTCTCAATAATATCTTGATAGATAAATGGAATAAAATCTTTTAAGTGATGCTTTTAAAAGTATTCTTACCTTTGGTTTTAGAACATTAATGTATATTTTATTTAACTAATCTCCACAAACGTATCTTGCATCATTTGTGTTAACCTGAGGAGTAGCTATTTTTTATGGGTTTATTCAACCCAACTTTCACTCCTTTTTTCAAGAAAATTCTGTTTGATCATTAACTTTAATTGGACTGAATACATGTGATAGAATTACTAAAAATATAGTTGATTTATTTTAATTAGCTTTTACTTTCTCGTATAAGAAATACAACAATAGTATTATAATTGTCAAAGAAATCTGAATTCGTGATTTTTATGAAGTTTCTGACCTCTCTGAAACTGCAAAACTCATTTTTGAAATTATATCTATCTTTTATTTTTACATTTATATTCTTCAATCAAAACATTGTCACATTTTTTGCAAATGTTAAAATTATGATTTTAAATTTTGCTTTCTATGGACTTTTGAAATGAGATTTTCACGTACACTTTTATTTTGATGTATATATTAATTTATTCCTATAGTAATTTGTAACAAATTGTTTTATTTAAATCAGGGTTGCCATTCCACTGGGAAAACACAGGGAATCAAGAAATCGTCTTTTAAAAAAACACAAGGAATATATATAAAAAAAAATTTTAAGTCAATTCCTACTTTCGCAAGAATTGAACTCACATTCTTCACCTTCGCATGAAAAATACTGAAGTCCTTGCATTTTACCGATTGAGCTACTGCCTTTGATTGCCTTCTACTGATTGAGCTACTTTCAATTTTCATTACAAACTGCTAAAACTCTATTCAAAATAATAAAAATTAATTAAATTTAATAATTAATGAATTAATATTTGAAAAAACTGTATTGACATCTAGTGTCATCCATTACAAGTTTTAAAAGATGTATTTGAATTTGAGTGGATGAATAAAAAGTATTTTATTAACAATTGAAAATTTTAACAAGATATATAAATATATATAGGGAGAGTGCGAACTAATAGTAGGAATTGAAAAAAAAAAGGAAAACACAAGGAAATTTGAAAAAATTTATAAAAATCAAGAAAGTACAGGTAATTTTGAGTTTCTTAGTTATTTTTTCCCCATCTAAAAAGTGCCAATCTCTAAAGATTGCAAGAATAAAAGATCTTATATCAATCTAATTTCGATTACAGTGATAGTTGTTCTCTTTCCATGAGATTCCTGTATTAAAACAATTGATAAAGCGTAAGTCTTCTATAACTGCATGAAAGAATAGAATAAATTTCTCTGGCGGGAATAGCAATATTCAATCTGCAGAATCATTGTGTTGGTGTTTCTCACACCTGAATTTATTGAATGGTCTGTTTCTTATTGGAGAAATTGGGAGCTTCTTCAGAGTTGTTAAAAGAATTTTTTAAAAATAAGTTGCACAAAACTGGACTGGACAAATGAAAATATGAATCTGACTTTGTCAAATTGTTTAGAAAGGCTCTATAAAACCTATTTGCTGCATACTGCTTGCTTCGTAAGAAGATAATAAGCTTAATTAATATTGGAAAACAAGCACTTAATAGTCATGCAAAAATAGGAACAAACCTACAAAAATACATGCCAGTTCAAAATTGTCATAATTGATATTGAACTAACAGGAGATGATGAAAACATAAAATTTGAAAATAAGTCAATTTTAAATTTTTTTTGTAAGAGAACAATCATTGAATATTGAACTATTTTGGGTATTAAAACTTGTTATGTTACATTTGTCCTTTAATGCATTCAATGACACATCGGAAATATTTTCACATATGTTCACTTATATGAAATAGCTAAAAAAATAATCTTTAGGTTGTACAAAGATATTGTACATTATTTGTTACGGATATTTTTTTAGCATCCTTGTTAAACAGTAGCGAAAAATGCTGTCAAAAGAAGCATGATCAATGAAGCAAAAATAGAGCTTGATCCTAAAAATCTGAGACTGTGAAAATACCAATATTGGAATAATAATTACAGGTTACTAGATTATTGATGAAGCTACTGAAACTGATTAAAAAGCAGATGTTTTATATTTGGGAAGAATTCTATAAAAAAAATATTTGATTGTATGTCCAAAAATTTTACTGATTTAAAATCTGCATCTTGTTTAAATTCCACATTTATTGAATTACGTTGCTTTTTCCACTCATTAAAACTATGGAATATTGTTATTCCATTATACCTGACACATGAGTGCTCTTCATATATTTCCTCTTATATTGCATTCACATATAGGGGCAACATTGTGAATTTTTTTTTCAGATTTCAATTTTGATTTATTTATTTTGTTGTTCTAGGCAAAATTGGCAATCGTATAGAGCATCACCAGTTATATAATCGCTTCCATTATTTTTCAAGATATTTATAGTATTGGATGATATTATCATTGATACAAAAGAATGAAAAATATCACATATATTGATATAAGGAGTTGTTGCATATTCTTATATTTCAGATAATTAATTTGTTTATACCAGTTCAGAAAATGACTATATTTGTTTTATATTTAATGATTTTTATAGATCTGCATAATCTTAAGCATAATAAATCTTACTGAAATATATTTCATAAATAAATGATGCTTGCATTCTTAACTTCCCAACTACATAATGAGATTTCAAATCCTTTTTATTTTTGCTTCTTTAGATAGGTGATTTGGTTGATGCTAAAGATTTAACTAATGGTGCGTGGTTTGAAGCAAAAATTTTGGATATCAAACATGCTAGCAGCACTGATAAGCATATACTTCAAGATCAACAAATGAATGACCAGTTGGAAACGGACAAAGATACAATGGATACATCTAAAACAGGAAATGATGGATTTATTTATCGAGTTGCATTTGAAGAGTGAGTTTTTAAAGCATAGCTTGTATTTTACTAAGACAATTTTTTAAGATGTTCTGTGCATTAATTTAACATGTTAAGTGCCATGTCAATCATGAATGAGTGACACTGAACTTTTTGTATAGGTTGCATGAGTCACTAGTGATGGGTGTCAAATTTTTTGTTTAGGCCATGACAGTAGGCAGTGTCTGAAAATATAAAATAAAAATGAGTAATTCTATTAATAAATGCACCTAAATTTTCCTAATTGTTAAAACATGGTAAATACCTTGCTTGTAAAATGAATCTAAACATTGTTGAAGACCCCAGGCCAAATGGAAAAGAAGGCAAAATCTACATTTTGTTTAACATGTTAATTTAATTAAAATATATATCTTAGTTTTGTGATTTGCAAGAAGCTGGGAACATGTTAAATTAGTGTTCATTAAAATTTTATTTTATATGTTTGACTTTTTAATAATCTTTTATCATATATATATATATTATAAACCATATAAATAAATTTCCAAACCTAAGTGATAATGGTTAGTATGATATTTTGTATGGCTGCACTTATTTTAATTAATACTGCATAAATGGAAAAATTCTAAGATTTCTTTTTTAGGATTGTAATATGTGTGAAAAAGAATTAAATTAACTCACTGCCACTATTGACCCTTCTCATGCTTTATATGTTTGTAAACTAATTCCCAAATCTAAATGATTATATCTTTTCAATGACACAAAATTTTTATATATTGCATGTATTTGGGAGCAATTATTATTTTTTAAATACAATTTTCTGGCATTAATTATGTTGAAGGATTATTTCAATGCAGGTGTATTGTTTACTCTATTTTCATTATCATTGCATGCACTCTTATTTTGAAATCTGTCAATTTTATACTGATGGTTGATATTAGGAATAGATTGACTATTATAAATATGCTTATCAGTATAGAAGATTTGAAATTAAGAAAACTAAATTTCTTCTAGCTATGAAGACTTTGAAGATCCTGTTGATTTAAATTTTCATAATATTCGCCCAAGAGCCCGAAAGTTAATGAAATTAGAGGATTTAAAAAAAGGTGATAAAGTGATGGTAAATTACAATATTGAAGAACCAAAGGAGAGAGGATTTTGGTATGATTGTTGCATAACTGATGTGAAAATAAATAGAACCATTAAGTCGATGACTGCTACAATATTTATAGGGTATGTATTTTTTAAATTTACTTGAAAAATATATAATTTTCTTATTTATGATTATATTATTTTTAACTGGGTTAACAACATTTAATGCTACCAAATAAGAAGGCTTGCTTAATTTTCAGTGTTTTTGGAACTCAATCATTTTGGGTAATGGAAATATTTAAATTGTGGAAATTAGCATTTCAGTGAAATTACATTTGCTGAAGAAAAATTTATCTATTTTAATTCAATCATTTATTTCATGTTAATTGAACAAAATTTAAGTAAAATAACAGTTTAAGATATTTTATTTAAATTTATATACTTTCCCTTCTAATAAAATACTTTTATTTTCTAATATGTTGTTATGTGATTTGATATATTTTTAGATATTTTTGCTTTTCAAATAATTTTGAGATGCGAACTTAGCTAACCAGCTATAATGAATATATGGTATTCATTGCTTTTATCATTAATTTTTAAAACTTGAAAATTTTTTAAGTCACCCTAGCTTAATTCGTATTTATGTAATGCACCATAATGAAATAATTTTGTGTTCACTTTTGTTATATATGTGTCAACTTTTTTATTTTATGGAATTAAAAAGGACACAATAGACTGGTGATTTAATCATTGGTTCAAGCCCTGCTTCATCTTGATATGATTTAGTTAATTTATATCAAAATTGAGCATTTAGGTTTTTCATATTGTGTGATAGTAGAATTTGTCATTAATTAAAATCTAATGTATCATTTAATTAAAATTCATAATTGCATTGAATCTTCCTATTATATGGTTTATTCATTTCATATATTGAAACTGCCCTAAAAAATTAAAATTCAGCACAAATGAAATGATATAGGGGATATGTTCATACTATTTGAGGGATATCCATATTTCTAAAATCATGCTATATAAAAGTCACCATCAAAAATGCTGTTATTTTATGTTAAATCAAATTTTGCTAAAATCCAGTTATAAAATGTTATTTTATTAGAAGGCTATGTGCTTCATCTTTAACAACCTTTAATATAACTTCAAAACAAAATATTTATCAATAAATTAAGTCATTAAAAATAGTTATGATTTATAATGTCATTAGGAGTAGAAGATCTTGTATGTACTGTTGTACACTATGTGTAATCTCATACTTTTTCCTTTCTCAGTAGCAACTCATATATTAAGATTGCAAAACTAAGCACTTCAAAATATAATTTTTTTGAATTTCAATTTAAAAAAAAATTTATTTGCCAATTTTCCCTTTTTTTGCAACAAAGAAGGAAATAAAAGAGAGAGGAAGAAGGAGAGAACCCAGTAAAAATGGGAAAAGAAGAGGGAAAATACATGAACAAGCAAGAGAAACACAGGTTTAGATTAGATCTTCTGCAGCACATGAAAGGCCACTGTGCATTTAATTGATTGAATAATTTGAAGACTAAAACCAACTTTTTCTCTCTTTTTGGATTAAAAGATGTCAGATCTGCAATTCCACCAGATAAGCTTTAAAGAATGGACAAGTGATCCTTTTTTTTTTTTAATTGTCAAACAAAACTACATTAAGAAATCAAAAATTTCATTTTCTTAATGTTTTCTTTTTATTATTATTTGTGCTTTTTCTCATTATCTTGGTAATCAGATAATTTGCTGTATCCAGAGAAAAAATTTTTTGTAAAGAATGATCTGCAGATCTGCAAAAATGTTTTTGCAGTTTTCATGCAAATAATAATATAATAAATACAGGTTCCTCTGTGCTAGATTTGAGCCATTGTTCAAAAGTCTTCAAGCAGGAAAACCTAATATCCGCAGAAATTTCTGTAAAATTTATTTTCTACATGGCTAAGTATGTGGCTGTAATGTAAGAAGAATGCTTCATTTATTTTTCTTGTTTACTTAATGGAAGAGATAATGCATGGACTGTTGGTAGTGTAAAATTTCTTGTCTAGTTTGAAATTTAAAAAATTTAAACTACTTATGGGTAAAGTAGCACTAAAAAAATACAGTTTCCTGATAAAGATGTTTGCATCATTTCTAATTTTTGTGATGTTGGGTTGCCAATGCTCTCTCTTTTGAATAACTTAAATAAATGTGTGTGTGAGCTCTCGAGTATCCCTTCTTATAAAAAAATGTGATATGCTGGCTATGTATGAAGGAGTGAGTCCCTTCATATTTTCCCTTAAAACTTTTTTTTTGTGACAAATAATTTATAGTTGAGATATTTGATTAATATTTATATAATTAAAAAAGTTTTTTCTCCCTTGTTAATTATATTTTATTTTTATTTTGTTCTCAGAGCTGATTCTACACCACTTGAAAATTGTAAAATTATTTTTCTTGATGAAATATTTGCAATTGAAAAAACCATTGCGTTAGCTGATAAAACTTCAGAAGAAAATGTAGTTGCACCAAGTAAGTACACTTTTTTTCATTGTTTTTCCATTTTGTAATTTTAAGTTACAAAATACAATTAAATTTATATTTAAGGAGGAAAGATGCCAAAATGCACCCACTGCAAGGATATACCAACTAGAAAGTGCAAAATCTGCAGTTGTCATATTTGTGGTGGTAAAGACCAACCTGAAAAACAGATTCTGTGTGATGAATGCGATCTTCCATATCATTTGTGGTGTTTGACTCCACCTCTAGCTGAAATACCTGAAGAAGATGACTGGTAATGTTTTAACAAAAACTTTTTTCTTGTTTTTTAAACCCTGAAACTCTTTTGCATGTTATGTTTCTTTCTTTTGAAGTAAAAACTTCAGTATGTTTAGTTAAGACACATTTCCACAGATTTTTGCCCAGAAATGAATTTTATCATTCTTGAGATTGATTGATTTTCTTTTATGTAATACTTCAACAATTTTTTAATATCTCAAGCTCTTTTTGTACAAATTCATACATTTTATTATTCAATTAATCAAGCTTCTGTTGTTCCAATCCTATTCATGTCTATTTGTGGTGGATGTATGTAGGATGTATGAAATGTAATTATTTGAGAAAATTGAAGTTTCTAAATACTGTGATTTTGGTAGAGAAATAAGAAGGAGCTTTATGTGTATCTTAATTTTTTGAAAGATAAGACTCTTAATTGCTTGTAGGACAGAAGTAGATTTATGCATTTTGTGACCCTAGACAGTGCACATTATAAAACCCCTCCTGTAATAAACTTGTTATTTAATTTCACATTTTAATTTAATGAACATGTTAATATTTTATCTTAGATTTATTTTTTAGAAGAAGCATGCACTTTGTATATGTTATTTTTTTAAGATCTTTAATTGTGTGGCTTCCAGGTTTGTTTACACTATTATCCAGGCAGACAGTATTTATAAATTCTGTAATAACAAAGTGAATGTTATAGAAACAGTTATATTTAACACACTACGTACACTTCCAAGTATCTACCTAATGTGGTGGAAGGGTAGACAGAATAACAAAAAAAGCCAGAAATCTATAAATTTACTTCTTTGGCCAATGATACCAGAAGACCAAAACTCACTTTTATAATTTATCCATTATCCCTCCATTTATCTCAATGTGAATACAGTCGCAGCTCGGTGAATCATAGAAGCAATTGCCAGTTTTTGCTATTACAACAGAGTCTAGTCCTTGTATAGTATATAATTTCATCTTCATAGTCACAACTTTTTGTTTATCAACCATTTTGAAGCCTTCACTGTGGTACACTTAAAAAAACATTAAGCATACCCCAAGAATAATTTACGAATATTGTACATTTTGTGCATCTATAATCAGGAACAGCGGCAGCAATTGAGATTCATTACACACTGAGGAAACATTGAACAGCGAGCAAAATGCTATTATTTTCCTTTTACAACTGGTATTTTGCACATGACTTATAGGAGGATCATGATAGACTTCCGCTTCCAGTGCCTTGGCAAAGTTGTCAATTCAAGCCTTGCATTCCTCATTTGATTACGATAAAAGAAAACTGGGTCGGATAGTACGGAAACCGGATATGCGCTAGTGTATTGTATTAATATTTTATGATATATAGAATTCATATTTGTCACAAATTTATTTATTTGGGTTACTAAGCTAATAACACCTAATTGACCTTCATACAGGTCCCTTTTGTCCATTAAGGAGCTATTTATTCTGCCTAGTTAAAAATCCAGTATCATCCCCATGACCTACTTGCTTTCTGTAATTGCAATTAACTTGTCTTTTACACTACAAGGTTATAATGCTATCGACAGGTAGGGTTGCAATGAAACCAGAAAAATGCAGGTATTTAAAAAAATCAGGCAGGGTGCATAGCATCATTAAAAGTCCTTAAAACTGTTTATTTTTTATGGTCCTTATATAAAGGCCTTAAAAGTGCTTATATTTTTCTTCTAAAGAAAAACAAATCATTACACCGCTATAGATCTATCTGATTATAGGCTTCCTTTTCCAGTGATAGATCTTTCAGTATTTAACAGATTTAATGAATCCAGAGGTCGGTGAAAACGTTTTTATCTCGGTTTAGGGACACATTAATATATCCTTTTTGTTCACTTAACTCTTCTTTCACCTCCTTTTTTTTGTTTAGATAAGAGGAAAACTAAAGATAGTTTCTTTTTAGAAATAGTTTTACTTAATTACTAGTAGAGCTACTAAAAACTGGGGGGGGTAGCAAAATATTTTATATTTAGGAAGTATTCTATAAAAAATATTTGAACATATCCCAAAAATTGTACTGTTTTAAAACCCACATCTCGTTTAAATCTATATTTATTGAGGAATCTTGCCTTTTCATTAAAATTATGGAGTATTGTTATTCCATTATAACTGACACATGAGCGCTCTTCATACATTTACTGTTATATTGCATATAAATACAGGTAATTTATTTTTTCCAGATTTTAATGGCAAACTTTAAATGGTGATTAGAGAACCATTAAATTAACAATTCAAGAGTTAAACAGGTTATAACATCATTGGGAGAACAGGGAAAACATGGATAATTTAAAAATCGTGTAATAAAACAATAGGAAAATAAAAAGAGGAATTTGAAAATTTTTGTTAAAATAGTAAAATTTAAGAAAATACCGAGAATTTTAAGTTTCTTAGTTCTTTTTTTCTCATTTAAAAAGTGTCGATCTGATTTGCAAGAATAAAAAATAGTTGTCATAGCTTCTAAAAAACGGTAACAATACCATTCAGGATTTTGTAATATGAAAACTAGTCCATTTTCTACTCTTCTCATTTTTTCTGTATAGATATGTCCAGTTTCGATTACAGTGACAGTTTTTCTCTTTCCACGAGATTCCTAAATTGCAGCTAATAAGCATGTGCAAGTCTGCTGTAACTGCATGAAACAATAGAATATATTTGCCTGGTGGGAACATTGAATATGTGGAGGCATCGTGGGAGCTCTTAGCCACTCACACATGAGCTTATTGAGTGGTTTGTTTATTATTTAAGAAATTTTGAGCTTATTCAAAATAGATTAGAGAATTTTTTAAAACAATGAGTTGCTCAAAATCCGTAGTTAATACAAACTAGATGGATAAAAAAAATCAATCCAGATTTTGCTGAATGGGTTCGAGAAGTTTCACAAAATCCATTTGTTGCTTACTGCTCACTTTGTAAAAAGATAATAAGCCTAAGTAAAATGGAAAAATAAATACTTTCTAGTCTTGTCAAAAGAAGAAAACATACAAGATTGCTTGCCAGTTCAAAAGAGTCATCACTGAATGTTGAACTTAGTATCTAAAAGGAATACAGGGGACGCTGACACGCCATATCCGAAAGCATCAGATTTAATGCCAGAACAATAATTTAAAGCTGAATTTATATGAGCATTAAATTTTGTTGTGTCGCATTTGCCTTTTAATGCATTCAGTAATATTATATAAGAAATATTTTCAGATATGTTCACTGGAAGTGAAACGGGAGAATAATAGAAAGTGAAACTTAAAAAAAAAAAAAAAAAAAAAAAAAACATTACGCCATTTAGAAATGTTGTACCTTATTTGTTTCAAATTAGGTCCATAAGCTTCATGAAACTGTTGGCTAAAAAAATCTACAAAATTGATGCCGAAATAATTGAATTGGCAAAAATGAATTAATAAAAAAGTAATCTTGCTTTATAAAGTTTAAGTAATCATTAATTAATTTGTATCATGATACCAAAAATATGTATTATTTCATCTGAGTTCTTAATTTTGTGTGACCTTATAGTTAACGAGCATGAGAGGTAATATATCCCCTCTCCCCTTAATATATAATTTTTGTCTTGCTAAATTTTGAATAAAAAATAAAGATAACAAATTTCTGTATGCAAAGATAAGCTTCATTTATTATGCTATTATCTCAAATAATGTTAAATTGTTGCTTCCTTTTCTTGCTTTTTCCACTCCTTAAAACCATATTCCGTTAGTACAAATTCCAATAGTACATGAGTGCTATTCACTCATTTTCTCGTATCTTGAATACATATATGCAGGATTTTTTTTTTCTTTTCCCCCTAGTGTTTTTAGGCAATTCTGTTAAATCTGAAGGAGCTACTAATAATGTAACATCTCTTCTGCTTTCCAATAAAAGGTCAAGAACAAAGTTGTCGTAGAACCAAATCCTGAGAAGTTATTTAATTTTTTGAATTGTGGATGTTCCTAATTTTATATTTTGTGAAAGTATAATAGATAAATTATTTAAGCATTATTAATATTCTGAAACATATTGAGACCAAACTTATACTGTGCTTAAGCTTTAATCTTGTAATTAAAGATAATAAATGGAGAATAATAGCCTTCTAATTAGTGAATCTTTAAGAGTTCTGATACTTTAATTATATATCTGGCATTCTCATAAATTGTGTAAGTTGGGAGTTTAATGTATTAAGTTAAAAAAGAATTCTTAAAAAAAGTTTTTTTTAAAAATTTTCAAGTGTTTACAGTTAACTCTAATTACATTAAATCTTTTTTTGTATATGTTATGTAAAGAAAGAATGAAAATAAGTACAAATTTCATTAATAATCTTTTAATTGAAATTTACTGAAAGTAAAATATCTTTCAGTAGAGTACTCCTTTTAATTAATTGTTGGAAATATTAATAATAGTTAATTTAGAGATAATTTTAGCATTTTTCTTTCTTTTCTTCTTAATTCTTGCCAACATTAATAAATGCATGTGTTGATACTTTTTCCTGTTAGGTATTGTCCTGAATGTAAAGTTGATGAAACTGAAGTGGTTCGTGCTGGTGAAAAATTAAAAACCAGCAAAAGGAAAGCCAAAATGGCGTCAGCAAATTCATCTACTTCTCGTGATTGGGGTAAAGGCATGGCTTGTGTTGGCCGAACAAAGGAATGTACAATAGTTCCATCAAATCACTTTGGTCCAATTCCTGGTGTTGAAGTTGGAACAATGTGGAAATTTAGAGTTCAGGTAAAAATTAATTAATCAATCAATAGAATTATCTGAAATAACAAATATCTTGTATATAAGAAACTGAATGCTGCCATGCAATCATCTTCTTCGTTGTATCTTCGTCTTTTATTTTATTAGGGATGTTTGTTTTAGTTTGGATTACTTAAATGTTATAATTATATGACTGTGCATCTGTTTCTCTTTCATTTGCTAAATATGGTGAATTAGCGCAGAGGGAAATTTATACTTTCCATCCCAATCATGTCAAGTTTTATTTCTTTATTGCATATTTAAAAATTGAATACAAAATTTGTGGTCATGTTATATAACTACATGAGTGTCAACATTTTTCAAAAACAATTTATCCAACAAATTAACTGATAATTTGTTTATGAAATGTTGAAAAAGGTCTGAGATTTTTGTTATTCTTAAAAAAGTTGACTTAATTTTTTTATATTGATTTGTTTTCATTTTTAATTTTTTGTTAAAATTATTATTATTATTCAAACAATGCATTATTCAATATTGCAATGCATAGAAAACATACAGGTTTACATATGCATGAATGTAAAATGAATTTATTTTTCTTTTGGCTAAGGTGCTTCAAAGTACTTAATTTTTCACTATGTACCATGTATGATTTTTTTAATAGATTGACTGGAATATGGTGTTGAAAATGGAATAATAGAAATCTGAATTTCTGAGTTAAATGTGATACAATTGTTATATGTTGACTTATCTAAGCAAAATAAAATTAGTTTCTGTTTCATAATTGAATAGCTTTTGAAACTTTATGAATAATGCTGTATATTTTCTTGTATTTATTAAAATCTTCTTTTCCCCAAGAGCCATCTTACAAAGAAAAAAAATGTTTTAGGTTTCTGAAAGTGGTGTTCATCGACCTCATGTTGCCGGTATACATGGACGAGAGAGTGATGGTGCCTTCTCTATTGTATTATCCGGTGGTTATGAAGATGATTTGGTATGGCATAGTATTTTAAATTTGTATAATATTTTCTTATCTTCAGTGAAATGGTTATTTTTTTGTTATGATTATCATATTATAAAATGGAAGATGGACAATGTAATAAGTAGAGCTCTGTATTTGTAGAAGTGTATTATTTTATTCTTCTTGTATTTCTAATTAAATAATTTATTATTAGTATTTAAAGTTTTTTGTAAATGTTAGTTAAAAATAATATTTATGTAAGCAACTGTTTTGCAATTTTTTCCCCATTTATATCATGCGTTCTTTCAAACAGATATACTTCAATGTCCGACAGAAAACAAATATTGAAATATTAGCTTTATGGATTTTATAAAGTAAAACTATCTTTTTATTTTAAGTATTTAAAATGCATATTTTATGTAAATATTTATGTTTTAAAATTTATTTTAGGATGAAGGAGAAGAGTTTAAATATACAGGAAGTGGAGGCAGAGATTTATCAGGAAACAAACGATGTGCTGAGCAATCTTGTGATCAAACTTTAACTCGAATGAATAAGTAATAGGTTTATTTTAAAATATCTTTTGTTGTTAAGTAAGGAAAAAAAATCAAATTGTAATTATAGTTTTGTTTATTTTTATGCTGTAATTTTTAGGGCTTTAGCATTAAATTGTAATGCTCCTTTAAATAAAAATGGTGCTGAAGCTAAAGATTGGAAAGCTGGGAAGCCTGTGCGTGTAGTAAGGAACTACAAAGGCAGGAAACATTCCGAATATTGCCCAGAGATGGGTAATCGATATGATGGAATATATAAGGTACTATTTTTAATATATGTTTCATAAAGTTAATTTTTTCTTGTTAAGCTTTGAATGCATTTGTACAATTTTATGATGTCACTTAAAAGAAAGTAATTTTGAAATATTTTTCTTCCTTTTTTTTATTTATTTATTTAATTATTTATTTATTTAACCTAGATGAATTTCTGCATTGGGCATTTTTGCTATCTGACATTGAACTAGCCACATGAAAAACATAATAAGCCCTGCAGAGTTGAAAAAAAAATTCTTTAATTTTAATCTCCATTTAATGGAAATTTCTATATTGAAGACATAAAAACCTAACTATGTTGACAATTCCTCCCCCCCCCCCCCTTCCTTTAGTTGCTTTACAAAGAATATGCTACTTCACTGCCTGGTCACAATACAACAAAAGAATTTCAAAATTTTCAGTAAAATAAAAATAATGTGTAAGAAATTATATATTATTAATATATAAAAAATAAAACATTAGAAAAGGTAAAATTCAGCTGAAAATTCTTCTTTCTTTATTATTATCATGCATTTAAGGGTAATTATTGAATTGAAAGCATTTTGTTTCCAGTCTATGCCAAATTACAGTACATCCTTAGTTATTGAGTTTTGATTTGAGATCAAATATAAAATATTAATATATACAAATGTATACTACAAAAAGCTTCAAAACATCTTGAAGAGCTTGTGTTAAACGATTTGTATTCATGGTTTTTATGTAAAATTACTGGTATGAAATGCAATTTGTAAAAAGGCTAGTTTGTAATATTACATTTATCTTTTAACATAGTAACTAATAATACTATTTTTTCTCATGGAGAAAAAATGGGTCAAAAATTATCTTTACAGTAATTGTCACATTTACATTCATTAATTTTTCCCAATTAGGTTGTAAAATATTGGTCAGAAAAGGGGAAATCTGGATATTTAGTTTGGAGGTATTTATTGAGACGAGATGATCCCACTCCTGCACCTTGGACAAAAGCTGGAAAAGCGAGAATTAAAGAATTAGGATTGGAAATGCAGGTAAATATTAAATATACATGATCAAGGTTCACATGTTCCTTTAAAACTTCTTGAATTTTAATTTGTTGTACTCACACACTCAGAAAGGTAAAAAATTAATAAAAGAGAGTTTTGCAGATATGAGTCTAAAAGTCTTACTAAGCATTTCCTTCTGTTAACATATCTTAAAATAGAAATACAAAAATTTCACTAAAATTTAAAAAAAAAAATCGTAGTAGGAGCTTTTTAAAAATTTATTCTTAATACAATTAAATTATGTTAATATTTGACAGCTCACATTATAAGCCTTTTTAATATCTATAGTATTTTAATACAAAATTTTCCTCTCATATTAATAGCCTTTTGCTGAAAGGCAAAAAGATAATATTCCAACTTTCTCAACCATCCCCATCGTCCCTAATCAGGTAACATATTTGAGGATAAACTTAGAAGCCTATTTTCAAAAGCCAACACTGAAACTTAAGCCTAGAAATTAATAAAATATACATACAAATAAAATGTTGTGTATTTTTTTCCACATTTTGGCATTTTTATAACAAATCAGCTGGATTACTGGTTTTTCCTTAAGAATTTAAGTAGAAAAGAGGTTTTGATATGTGGGTCATCGATTTTTTTTCTCTCTGTATAGTTTCAAAGAAAGGGAAGTGTGGCAAATAGGATTATTTATCAAGGAAAGAATTTTCACAAGACCTGGCAACTTGAGATAATATTATGCCTTAAATGCTCTTTGAAGTGTGGGAAAAGTTATTATTCATAACACTCTTATGAGGATGGTTTATACTTGGCCCTGTTCTATATATTTGGGACATTTCTATTTAAGCATCTGGTTGATTTTTATGTATATAGTCTAATGCTTGAATATTCAACCAATCCTTGAAACAAGTTAAATGAATTTACACTTTCTATTTTGGAATGGGGCTTGGAGAGAACACCAAGGGGGTTAAAACCAGGTTTGATGCTTCGACTTTAATGGGCCATTCAAACAGCTGCAAAATATTTCACAAGACTTTTGTGTTCTATGGAAAAATTGAATTTAAGAAAGATTGTCTACCAGTAAACTGGAATTTGTTGGCTTGTTGAATAATAAAATTCAAAAAGAATTTTCAAATAAATGTCTGTAGTAATAGCCTGCATAAGATTTTGAACCTCTTTTTGTCTAATTATATTATTTATTAAAAAATTCACCAGTGTGAAAAAAAGATTATACTTCACATTTTAGAGAATGGGAAACTTTCTAAGAATTTTTGAAGTACCAGGTATTTAGTGAATGCAGCTATTTCTGGACATTCAATCAAAATGAAGAACAATTTGGTATTATGAATGAAAAAGAGCAATTTATAACACCAAAATATAAATGCAGCAATGATTCTGTAAGTCAAACAGTAGCTTTTTTCATCATTGACTACTTTTACCATTTTTAGCACAGGATATGGAAAAAAGTGTTTCTTGACTATTTGAAAATTTTCACTGTTGCAAAAACTGAGGTTTTTAAAGGCCTAAAAACTATAAATAACATATATCTGGTATTTTAAATAATGATTCATATGTCAATATCAGAAAAGTTAAAACTGGGTTCTTTGATGACAAAATTCCAAAAAGTCTTATTAATCAGAAGAACAGACAACAGATTTGAAACATGAATGTCAGGATGTAGTATATATTTTCATTCATAAGGTTTTGGATAAAGTTCTTTCTCAATTGTATATTTACCACAAGTTTCAGCATTCAGATGCAATAAAAATACTTGAACAAGTTCTGTTATAACAAAATGAAAATGATTCTTTCTGTTCTTGTGAATTGCAAATGCCTTCAAGCAAAAGAATGTGATTCTATTTAAATAAAATAGATGTGGTTTGCAATTCAGTCGAGTTTGGTAAATTTGAAGTATTCAAAAATCAATTTTGCAAGTTTTCTTCAAAGTATTAAAAAGGTTCAAAGTTTTTATCAAAAATTATTCAAAGTAATTTAAATTCTGATGATACAATCTCATAAATCAGGCCACACTTGAAAGTGAATTTTCTTAAATGAAAATATGCTAGTTTCAAAATTAAATGAAGAATGTGATGTATATCATTTGGTTTCAGCTGAAAGGGGGGAAAAAAAAGGCAAAGAAGTTGAGAAATTTCAAATCACAAAAGAATTTATATATGCAGAAAAACTCTAAATACCAATGCCCACTCTAAATATGTCAAAAAAATTTAAGTGAAGATTACAATCTTAAAATGGGGAAAAGCATAAGGAAAGGAAATGCATTACAGATAAACTATATGATTCGAAATAAAAAAGGACAAAAATAGAAGTTGCGATTTTTATTCATAGAAAATTTAGCAGATTCAGATAGTTTTAGAAATTGCTGCTTTAACAGTGTAATTTTAATGGCACATTGTTTCCAGTTCATTTGTTTAAAGTAAATATATTTCTTAATTTTATCTGTCCCTTTCATTCTACTAAATATTATCAAAAGTAAGGCCCAGAGATTCTTAAGGAATTACATTTTTAATCAATTTTGTTTCAACTAAATTTTGAATGGGTTTTTGAAGTAACTCTCTTTATTGCTACTACACTTGAAAGCTAAACAAGAAGCCATTTATTATCATAGAGAATTTGAAAGAAAAGTCTAGAATATTACTGTCTTTCATTGTTTGAAAGAGAAAACCAAGTCTCAAAATCAGAACCCTTCAAAGAAGATAACAATCAGACACTCTACACAGATGTGCCCAAAACTGAATTGGGAACAGGTTGTTTGTATTGCGAATTCAAAAATGGCATTAAAGCCCTTGAATGGAAAAGGAAAGTGGAAGAATTTCACACAGTGTTTCAGAGAATTGCTTGGCTTGAAAAAAAACTATTATTCAAGCTAGTGAAGAAAATTAAAATTTGGACAGACAACCTTGAGTTTATTAGCAATATAAGATACCGTTACACCTCATCAGCTTTCTGAGGAACCCATTTCCTTCTTTTCCAAAATCCAAACATCCTCTTAAGATGGATCAAGGACTATGTTGGTTATCGGGTTATGAAAAAGTTGACATTCTCGTGAAAGCAGCCATCGCTGAAGGCATTTCAATTGAAGCTCTTAAAACCCTAGTACAATCTTAGTGTCTCCAGAAATGGCAAAACTTTTAGGACAGTGAAAACATTGGCTGTTTTTGTTTATAAAGTCATCAAAACAGTAAAATTGCAACCACTCTCATGCACTCATAAGGAAATCCTGTTTGTCACTGGACATGGTCCGTTTCCACTTATTAGAGGCTGACTTTTGCTGTTGTGTAGAATACAGTGATCTTATCCACTTTGCAACATCCTGCTTTTAACTCTATCATGGCACCTCAGAAAACCTTATTCTTTGCTGGAAAGTCTGATATAAAAGAATGCTTAATAATTCAGCATCAAAAAATATGGAATCATAAACATGACTAAATTTTTTATTGATAATGGAGAATTATTTCAATTAGACTTATTCTGTAAACTTTTCCTTGCAGTCTGCTCTCATTTTATTCATAGTATATCCTCAGTCCTCCTCTGTACCTCATTTTTAGAATTGCTTTATTTTTTCACTTATACTGTGCATATACTTTACTAATAAAATCACAAGAAAATAAAGAAATGACATCTACTTCACTAATAAATTTTATGCAATACGAATTTATATAGTTACATTGCAGATGTAGAATTTCAGTATTTCTTATTATACATTTTTATGTGATGTTTACTACCAATAAATTTACTATATATTGATTTATCATAATATTTTGCTAATCTTCATCATAGAGCTGATATAAATGGAGGAAGCTAGTCGCTTGTTTCTAGTTTAAACAAGTGTATGCAACATGAGCCAAGTCAAGTGTGAGAAATCTGGCCTTTTTTGGCGCCATATCGCAAATCTTGGCATACTCAAAAACTGTCACGCAACGTTTTGTTTCCCGGCATTGGGTCCGGTCGGTTTTCATTTCCGGTTAACATTTCCTAAATAATATATATATTCATTCTTTGAAAACTAAGCAAACGGGTTTTGAAATTAATGTTTTCTTTTTTTATATCAGTAGCCGAGTTTATTGATTTAAATTATTTTTACTTTTTTTGTGCATTAATTAAAAGTGAGTATTTTTCTTCTTTAAGTAAACATTTTATTTCTTTTCTTTACCCCAAAACATCTTTTAATTTTACATTACATGTTCAAATACTTTTATCATTATCTCATGCAGATAAAAAAAAAAAACTTTTTATAATAAAAGCAGCTTATAAAAGTGACCCAGGTCTTTTTTTCCTCTTGAATATTCTGAATAATATTTATTTTTGCATAAAAAATGAAAAAGATATTAATTAAAACTGTTAAATTATTTTGAAGTAATTTAGAAAGAGAAAAAAAAAATGCTAGCTCAGAATTGAACCCAGGTTTCCTGAATGCTACGCCAGTGCCCTAACCACTACACTACTCGAGCGCTCTTTTGGGTAACCCATTATTAATATATAGGCTAATTTGAAAGTTTTAAGGTTGACTATTGAGACTAAATGCATACTGTCATTATACAAAATCTCATTCCGAACTCAATTTTAAACCTCGTACCTTCTCCTTGTTAATATCAGTTTTAAATATTTCGCTTCTGGTTTATAGTGTTAGCGGTAACTTTGCTTCTAACTACCGCAGAAACAAAATTAAATCATTTTTGGAATCTTAAATGTGTTGATTTAATACAAAATAATAAGAAAATTCGAAATGTTTACGAAAACGGTGATTTTAGGGTACGTGCATATCGCAAGTTATTAATAAAGTTAACATTCAGACAAAATTTTTATTTGTAAAGATAGCATTTCTTTCTTTAATAGATGATCTTTAGAATATCCACTAATTTCTTATTAGATATTAATTAAAATTTATAAAATCATGCAATCACTGCTAGCACATTTATGAAATTTTACTATATAACATTTTCAATAAAACGTTTTAGTTTTACGATTTCATTCATAATGATGATTTATTATCTTTTACGGTATAATACGATTCGAATATTTATGGTAAAAAAAACAACATATTGGAAATAATAAGGAACTTGATTTGCACTAAAATAAATACACAATTATTAATCGGTCAATAGTGTTTTTTTTACCATTACCAATTACCAATAGTGTTTTTATGTAAACACTTGTATTGGCGAGAAAAAATCACGCCAAGCTTGCAGCCAAGCACTTGCAACACATTCAAGATTAAAATAAAGCAAGTAACAAAAATAATGCAATTACATCAGTTTAAATAAAGCTTAATAAATTAAATAAATTTAATACAATAACTAAACCAAACTATGAAATATTATTCAGTTTTAACACCAAAATCACTGAGTGATGGAGGTTACGAAATTTTAAATTGACTTAAATTGGATATAAACAGAACATGTTTATTGTCCTGTATCATTTCACAGATATGTACTATCCATAGAAGCTTTTTCTTTACATCCAATTGCACAGCAATAGGTGTAATAAGTTTTAAAATCCAACAGTTAAAAGCAAGAAAAAATCTGCCATTGAAATATAATGGGGAACGGAGAATGCGGTTACAGTGAACACAAATTCTGTCCACAAGTCAAATGATTTTATCTTGTCCTACATCAAAGTAGGGTTGCACTCCCTCTATAAGTATCTCAGCTCTATGATCTTCATCAGAATATAATTGTGAAGTATTAGAAAAATATTTCACACTTATATTTTTATTATGATGCATTGTTTATAAAAGCTTGATTTTTTTTTTTTTTTGACATGGCATATTGTTTAGATTTTTAATTATTATGCTATTTAAGATATTGTAGTTATGCTTTTCAGTAATAATGCTAATTAAAGTCAAAGTATTGATAAATAATTTGTTTGTTGCAGTATCCAGAAGGTTATCTTGAATCTCAAGAAAAGGAAGATGTTGCTGAAAATGTCAGGGGGAAAAAAGAGAAAAAAGGTCAAAATGGTAATTTAAATTATTCTTGTAATTGTTTTGTAAATCAATTAATTTTGAAATTTAAAAAGTAATTATGACTGTCAAAATATTAAGCACAGAATAAAAGGCTATTTCCTCATTTTTAATATTTTAAAATTAATTTTAATAATTTTCAAATTTTACAAAAAAATGTTTTTACATATTCTTAAATTTTTATTGTTCAAGAATGTATAGGTAATAAGTTAGAGTTTTCTTAGAATTATTTCTTTAACAGAGAAATTGTGAGTTTTAGTATCACATAAAAATCACATGGCTAAAGGAATTGCTAGCTTAGTTAATTTTTGGTAAACTTCTCATTTTTATAAAAATTGGATATATTCCCATATTAGGTAGAATCCTATTAGAAGACTAACTATTGTAATAGTTCTCATTACGACTTTGGGAAAAATTTCTTCCGATTTTCATCAATCATGGTACCTAGAATACAATCCGCCTTTTGTTAAAAAGAAGAGTTGAAATTTTCCTTTTGTTATGACTTCCTTAGTATTAAAGATATTGAATTAGTGCTTCATTAAGGCAAACAAGTTTTGTATATAAAGCTTTTTCATAACTGCAATATCTTTGAAGTTAGAGGGCCAAAAAGTGATTTTCAAACCCTAATTTTGACTGTTTCTAACTTCAACAATATATGTTGCCAGTTGTGAAGGGAAAAAAAAATCTTACACTTTTCTTTCATTTCTAGTTTGAAACTGCTTAAATTTGCATGGAGTAAAGATTAAAAGCACAAATAAAACTGACTAAATGAAAATAATGGAGAAGAAATTTAATGGCAACATTATATAAAAATAATCAATTTACAAATTTCTAAAATCTGCATATTTTTTTTTATGAAACCTTGTTATTCTCGAGTATTTAATTTCATGATTCTTTGGTTTGATGTCTGCTGCATTACTGAGTGTTTATTGTATTTAAAATAATTATAAAAGATAATCATTATGGCTTTAGCCCAAGTATGGGCACTTTTATTAGCGGACTAAAAGCAATTAATTGCTAAAAAAGATTGGCAAAGTTATTATGTTAATCTATTGACTGTGTTCACCAATCGCATGCAGTTAATATTAAATACAATTATACAAAAGAATATATTTAAAAAAATCTGAGAAATTTTTTTACTCCAATTAATAGTTATAATTGAAATATTTAAATGTGCAATAATAAGATCTTAGTTCCAATATTAATTATGAGAAGACAACTGTTTTCCTTCAGTGTTGTAAAAATCAAACATTAAATTCATACTTTCTACCATAATTGTTTGTATTTAATTGAAAGAGCAATATTTGCATACAAAGCTAATTTCTTCTAATATATTTAAAATGCAGAGATAAACACAAACTTTTGATATTTGCTAAAAACTTTAGCCAAAGCTTTTGAATAATATAAACTTTGTAACAAACCTAGGTTTTAATATTATTTTTATAATATTTGTACTTAAATGTTTTTCACTAAATATTAAATTTTTATAGGAATATAAATATTACCTATGGTTGCTTCAATATGTAATATTTCAATTTTACTTCATCATAAATAGAGTATAGAAAAAGTATTGTAATCATCAAAAAATTGAAAAATCTCAAGATTTTGATGAAATTTTTCACTTTGGGCTTCCCTGAATCCGGGAAATAACATATTTTTGACATTATGACACTCTGTCTGTAACAAAGATAACTCAAAAACAAGACTACTGAAATTTCATATATTATCTTTTGACCAAATTTATAGATTTCTATCAAATGTTGAGCAAAATTTGCTTGGAAGAATGTCTGGTTGTTTGAATAAGAGTGAACTCAATAATTACAAAGTGCAAAGAGCTATATAAAATTTTGTATACAGATTTAGTATCTAAAATAGAGATTTGTATGAACTTTTGAGCAAAATCTGTCAAGCGGTTGACTATCTGTTGTCCGTACTTTCTCATGCATGGAGATGCAATAATTCATAAACCCCATGATTTAAATCAATGAAATTTGCTATATTATCTCGCAACTACAATTGCAACTCTGTATCAAATTTTGGTGTAAATTGGTCTGCAAAAAAGATGTCCAAAACACGTATTCTCAAAATGCTCTATGCTATAAAGTTTGCATGTGAGTGGGGGATTGGATTAAATTCAATTTATCTGCCTGTTTTAAATTGTTTTTCCTCCAATTCCCCATTTTCAAACTTAAAAAGTTCTTAGCTTTTCACTGACTTTTTTTTTTTTCTTTTTCTTTTTTTCCCTCACTACGCCTTTCAGGATCTAATTTCTGTAAGTTTAACTGTCTTTCTATCTCCTGCATCATTGTGACGAATATGAAATCATAGAATAGTTAAATCATCCAAAAGATGCAGGATTTTATGTGATGAAGCCACCAGAGATATATAATGAGTGAAGTAATCAGGAATTGAATGTTCTAAATATTACAACTTTGTTTCTGGTGCATTGAGCTTTCTTCTTAATTTATTAACTTTTT
>JAPMOR010099559.1:4903-29246 GCA_026543865.1 Argiope aurantia
TATTAACCAATCTAAAGTACTAAAAAGTTTGAAAACGAAACTAAAATGAAAACGAAAACAAAACAGTTTCGGAAATCGTTTTGGTAAAAACTTCATAGTATTAAGAGAGCTCAAATGCAGCTACTTCTAAAACACAGATGAAATGATACAAAAGTATAAAAATCAAATTAATAGGAAAAACAAATAAACCCAATAAAAAATATGAAATAAAAGAATCCGGCCTGAAGACTTTTTCAAGGGTCACCCTCAGGCAGGGATTCAAAAAAAGGGATTTTTTCTGTTAAGGAAAATCAGACAATTAAGTCTAATAATGATTCCTTCGTGACCCGAAAATCCCCTGAAATTAGGCCCAAGAGATATACCATTATAACAGAAAGGAAAACACAAAACGACAAATTAGAAGAAAAACCACTAA
The DNA here is from genome assembly GCA_026543865.1 of Argiope aurantia. NCBI lineage: Eukaryota > Metazoa > Arthropoda > Arachnida > Araneae > Araneidae > Argiope > Argiope aurantia. Next base: position 5,319 of record JAPMOR010099559.1, read on the forward strand.
TAAGTAAAAATACAATATATATATATATATATATATATGGTAAATTTTCTAGTTCTAAGTCAAACTATTTGGCTTGAAAAGTGCCAACACGCAGACATACAGAGACGCCTACATTCCTCTTTATTAGTAGTAAATAAAGAAGTTTGATAAGCTTTCTATCTCCCTCTCTCTCTTTATCTCAAGCAATCACTACTAATAGCAAAGATGAATGCATGTGTGTATGTGTGTTGGCGCTCTACAAGCCAACTCATTTTAATATGAAGCTAACTGCTTTAAGGGTTGGAATTGCCCCTTCAGAGCGATTTTTTAAAAATTAAACTAGAATTTTGATTGACTAAAAATTAAGACAGATTTTTGGCCTTTTCACAAAAATATCAAAAAAGATTTTATACCATTTTAAAATTCAAAAAATTATGTTTTTAGCGATACCAATATATTTGCTGTAAAATTCTGTAGTCCAGATTTAATTAACTCTTTAAGACATTCTTAAGTTTAATTTACAACAATATTTTCATCGTTATGAATGAATTGTTTCATCAAATATTCAATTGCTTGAATATCTGATTGATTTTCGTCCATTGTTGAAAACTAGCAAAAATTCTTTTAATATGATATGGTTTGCATCTCGGTTGTTAATAGAATAAGTAGATTTCAATATAAAGCCTGTTTTAAATTTTTTTTTCTGTACTTATAATAAATGTTTACTTCAATATCATGTAATGCTGAAAAAATTCTGAATTTCTCTCATTTTTAATATAATTGAATATAATTGGAGGTACAATGATATAGATAGAAAATTTGCAAAATATAGAAAATGAACAGATCAGTGTAAGGCTTCTAAAACCGTATGATAAAATAGTAATCAAATTTGAAGTTTAAAAATATTATGTTAAGTTATTATGATATAAAAATCTGAAGTTTGAAAAAATTTTGTTATGATAACCATTAAGAGAGAAAATTGCCTAGGATATTTAAATGAAAATTTTATCAATCACTGATTCCAGGAAACTAAATGGTCGCCAAAAAACTTCTTATTATTCAATAAATTATGGTTATGATGTTTATCAATAAATTCTTGGATTACGGTCTGATATATTATTTCTCACTTTTTATTTTCTCATATATAAGTATGCGTATATAGTACAGTTTCAAATATGGAGAAAATTTTCCAATCGCCAAAAAGATTCGTACTTGAGATTTTGACGAATCTTTACATTTTAGACCTCTCCGAGTTCGAAAAAGGCATTTTTGGAATTATGTTTACGTATCTGTCTATTTATCTGAGACAAATATAGCTAAAAAACGTTTTAAAATTAAACAAATGAAATGTAGTATACGGTCTTTACACAAAATTTGTTGATTTCTATCAAATTTTCCACGAAATCAATTCATAGGAAATCTTTCTGGTTGTTCGAATATACATTAACACAATAATTGCAAAAGAAGAAAGGTAGATGGGTACCATTTGGTATACAAATTTAATATCTGAAGTGTAGGTACCTTTCAAATTTGGAACCAAATCCGTAAAAGGGTTGACTTTCTGTCGGTCTATACTTTCACAAACATGTAAACACAGTGATTCAAAAGCTCAACGACTTAAATATATAATATTGTTACGAAATTTTACCCGGGGTTCGTTTGAATAGTGGAAGTTATATGGTGTGTGAAACGCTCAATCAGCAGACGGCAGTAGAAAATAAAACAACGACGTTTATTTACACGAAGACACACAGGACAGCACAAAAGAGACAACTATATACAGCACAGAAGACGATTATCTTCTCCCGAGACGTGTAGCATACAACAGCACACACAGCAGCATGCAACCAGAATCTACTGCAGACAGTAGCGCACAGCTCAGTTCAGCACGAGCTTGACTCCGTCGCTTCCGACTACTCTGCCTTCGACTTCTCCAACTCGGACTACTGACTTGGACTCCGTCTGGCAGCTGCAGCCCCTTTTATAGGTCTCAAGAGGCTGGGCTAGAAGCCTCTCAACCAATCAGGAACGTTCGAGGCGTATCTCGGTTCCTACTGGACGGATCGGGAAAATTCTCGAAGTTTCGGGTATTATCTATTTTGGCGCCAAGTCGCCAAATTCGTCGCCAAGTCTGTCGCCAAGCTCTGGGACCTCCGACACGCCACCTGGACTCCGTCCCATTCAGATGACTGTAAAACTTTCCTTCTGTTGATGGAACAAACTATATTGCAGGTTTGTAACAATATTTAGTATGAGATTTTGTGGCTACCATTGTAGTTCTGTGTTCCATTTTGCTTCTAATCGCTTGGAAACATCATGTTTGAAACAAAAATTCTATGTTTAGGTACATATTGCTAAATGCAATGGATTCATCTCGAAAATACTCATTACGGATCAAGCGATAGATTCAAAAAAATGTTGAATTCGTGCCAAGGATTCCATATTTTGAAACTATTGTTCAATAATGCCATGCAAAGCATTCGCGTCCTTGACTAAGACCCAAAGTTAATGGTGGGGTAAAGGAAATAACCATTTTATTATACAGTATGCAAAAACAGTCCGGGTAACTCTTTCCCTTGTTTTATTTGTATATGGTACATGCAAAAAAAAAGTGTATAGCTCCCAAAAAAAAAAAGATTCTGGAAATTTGGAATAATTTCCTCATTTCAGTTTTTTCAGAATCCGAAAAACACATTTTTGAAAATCATATTTTTTTCTTGGACTGTTTGGGAACTCGATAAGTCAAAAGGGCAAAAGAGTTTCTAGCGCGAAATGTTGCCTTGTTATCAAATTTGTAGATTTCTATCGAATTTAAATGAAAATCGCTTTTGATATATCTGTATGACCATCCATTCCTTTCTGTGTTAACATGATAATTCGTAATTCAAATAATTAGATGAATGATGCGGAGTATGTTGATTTATCATTAAAATTATAAATCTGCACTAAATTTTGGATATTGTAAAGGATTATTCGTTTGACGCTATTAAAGTAATTCAAAAAATTAATAAGTTATTTGAAAACATCTTCATAATCAATAAATAAAATCAATTATTAAAAATGAAATAACGTAGTAAATAGGGAACGTATTGATCTCTTTTAATAATAAGTATAAATGTGCTGAGTGCTTGTGCTCAGCAGGCCATCTGTTTGTCCTGTAGCTACTAAATTCGGCACATATATACTTTGGAGGGTGGAAATGCGCATCTCGGAATTATTTTTTTCGAAATTTTAATTAAAATTTAAGTTGAATTTTGTCGTTCTCAGTGATAACTTTTGGAAATATTATTGCATAAAAAATATATATATTTACATCGTTTCAAAATTTTAAAAATCGCCTTTTTGATAATAACAGTTTAATAATTGGGCGAATTTTTGCTGACCGATAGCATTTTCGAAATAACTTTCTGCCCAGTTTTCGAATGTGGTCCAAGCCGTTTTTAATTTTTCATCCACTATCTGATCGCATAATTTGCTCCTATTGTTTGAAGCTAAAGAAGAAGGATTTTGCTTAAAATTTGAGTGTTGCAGTTGCATTACACTTATCTTCTCTTTTGGATACTAGATGGCGATACCTGATTACGCCATCCCATATGTAATCCCATAATGCATTGCGATTGTAATGAGAAGGAGATGTGACGCTGAACTGTGAAGCGCGCGCGAAAATGTCTTGTCTTTGTGTTTGTAATTGTTTAGTGTGTGAATGTGATCATTAAAGAAATGTTTCCTACAACATTCGTCCTGTTGCTTCCTGCACAGATCATAATAATCCACATACCATCACATGAGTAGTTTACGAGACAGATAAAAAAATAATGAATGTACAATACCACGAAATAAGATAGATAGGCACACATTCAAATTTCTAATAGCGCTCTGATGACATTGGACCGGTTTGCCTTAGATAATTATATGTACATAATGAGCAGTTAGTAATTAAGATAATTAATGCAATTAACAAGATATAAGACAGTTAATTAAAGCATCTTTAAGCAGTTAATTAAAGCACTGTAGCATGAATATAAAGTTATATCTAAATGATTTAAAGGAAATTAAATGTAACTAATATCCTTACCGAACCAGTAAAATGCCAAAGGCGACTAGTTGTAAATAATTATGAATTATGAGAACGAAACCTACACTCATGTAATTTCATTTAAATTCAATATTATTCAGTATTAAAATTCAGGAAATTTTCCTTCTTACGTCTTTCACACCAATTTTCATCATTCAAATCTTCAGTATTAAAAACATGAAAGGAGGCTCCCCCCCTCAAACAAACGTCTAAACTGAATTTCTCCACAGATCTCAAGAATTGCTACTGGTATAAACATATTACCACCTTTTTTTTATTTATTTATTTCCTTTTTTATTCTTACTCCCCCCCCCCTTCATTCTTTAAAGGAATGTTTAAGGAAAAAGAACCTCATCTTCGAAAAGTTTTTTTTTTTCCCTCGTGATAAGCAAAGAGAAGAGAAAGAAACTGAATTGCCGATACGGTAGAGAAAGGGCCGGGGAAACTTTAAAAAAAAACTCCCAAGTCCTTGAGACAATGATGCAACGCTTCCCCCCCCCCCCTTGCAAAAACGTGAGAATATCTGAAAGTTCTTATAGCGAGAATGGCCATTTCTTTTATTGTTCTTTCATTCTTGAAGTATACATAGAAAAAATATTCTAATCGTCATTTTCTTTCTCGTGATTTTAATGAATTACACTTTTCACATATTCTTGGAAAAATATAAATGCATTTTCGTTTATGAGTGAGCATAAAAACAGAGAAATTATGCAAAGTAAACGATTTTAAATTTGATATGCTATTCTTTCTTCAAATTTTGCACTAATTTTGTGTCGTATCAAATTTTAGAAGCAGAATTTTGAATAATATAAATACATTTTTTCCTCGTGCGAGTGAGCATATAACTGAAAAATCCACAAAGTAAACGATTTTAAATTTGATATGCTATTCTTTCTTCAAATTTTGGACTAATTTTGAATCGTATCAAATTTTAGAAACTGAATTTTTGAATAACCTAAATTCATTTTCCCGCATGTGAGTGAGTATAATAACAAAAACAAATGCCACAAACTAGATGGTTTTAAGTTTAAAATTCTATTCTTACTTCAAAATTTTGGACTACCATCCCAAATTTTGGAAAAATGTTGGATCTTATCGAGTTTTGAAAATTTGGAAACTAAATTTGAAATAATATAAATACATTTTTCCGTATGTGAGTGAGCATAAAAACTGAAAATTACATCAAACTAGCTATTTTAAAATTAAAATGCTATTCTGCTTCCTATTTTGGACTATCAAAACAAATTTTAGAAAGTGAATATTGTTGACATCGAAATTAAAATAACAAAAATACATCGAAAAAGTTTTTTTCTCCATGATGATGTAGTGGTGGTATTTTTATCACAGTTTTTGAACAAATCCATCAACGAGGGAAAGCAGAGGTGAATTTAGCCTAAGTCTCTTGGCCAACTCAGGAGTCCCAAAATTCAGCTGTCGTCAAAACTCTCCAGTCTTATTTCTAGCTACTTCTAGTTCAGATTGATTGGTCTTAGTCAATTCTAAGTGACCAGATTTTAATGAAATTCAAACTGAAAGTTAGATTTAAGTGATAGTTAACACTTTGCGTTATCTCTTTCAATTTAAAAAGCAATTCTGCTCTGAAGTTTGCTCCTCCCCCCCCCTTTGGCTTCTCTTCATTGCCAAATTGTTACTAATAATAAAGATGTGTTTGCTTGTGTTTGAGTGTGTATCGACCCACTACATACTATTTCGTTTAAATTTACCAAACTTGGTACCTATGTATTTTGATAATTTGAAATGTACAAATTGGAGTAATCCTCATTTTTTGAAATTTTAATTAGTTTTAATTAATTATTAAATTAAATAAATTTCGGTGTGGTTTTTTTTTTTTGCGATGACTTTTTAAAGTATTAAAGCTAAAAATGAATTTTATATCATCCACAAATCCAAAAATTTAGCTTTTCAATTATACCATCTTTTGGCGCATATTTTTTTTACATTTTTAATAATTTTTTTAAAAAAATAATCTAAGCATATTTTACAATATATTTCATTCTTGAAAAGAAATTCGTTTTCACTGTTACTATTAAAATTTTATGTGACTTTTTCCGTCGTTGAGGAAGAAAGTGTGATATTACGTCTTCTCTTCCAATAGTGATTATTTTCTATTTCCAAGTGTACTTTTAGTATACTTTTTGAAATTTATTTTACTTGCGTTATCTTTATAAATAATAAAGATGGGCTTTTTTATGTATGCTCAATTTTAAACATTGTTACTCTTTATTGAAAAATAATTTAATGTTTAAATATATTATTTTTTTTCGATTGGAAATTTTAATTTCATTTAGAGTGCTGAAGGCTTGTTGGAATATGATTTTTTTATTGATTAATCCTCCGAATTATTACAGAAATTATGAAAAAAGTCTGTAGTATTCATAGAATTTCAATTATATGCGATTTTATTCTTCGTTTTCATATTTGAAATAAAAATGTTTAATTTCCTCAATAACGATTTTGTTTACTTTAAAATTTAAATACTTGGTTTTTTAAGATGGCAGAAAATTTGGGAGAAACATTGCAAAATGAATGAAAATGGTGAAGGAGTTTTTAAAGTAGTGCGGATTAGATATATATTAAATTTTACTTTGAAAATGTCTTGATGACGAGGTCATCACACACACACAAACACACATACTAGATACTAGTATTGTTCTTCATCATTCTCTCTCTCTTTTATTTAAAGAGGGAAATAAAACCGACTTCATTTCCAGATGAAAAAACTCTAAGACTATATAAGTTCAAAAAAAAATTACCAGATTTTCATTTCTTATTAGTAAAAGAAATTTTCAAAATTATTATGTAAACTTTAATGAAATTTAAATGGATAATAATTGCTATTATCTTCAAATAAATATTGAATGGTCGTTGAAACTGAAGAAAATTGACTTTCTTAGAATTTACATTCTCATAAACGTAATGAAGTCAATTTGTAGCTGCCTGAAAAAGTTAAAGGCATCATCGAAATTCAAATTAGAGCATTTAAACAAAATGGTAGTAGGTTCAAAATAATATAAAGTTTTCTGACGAATTAAAACAATTGATTATATTTTTGGTGAATTCAGATTAATATTTTATAACAAAATATTAATAACTGCCGCAAAAGAAATAATTTTGGAAATATCATTTGAAATAGTTTAATTAGGAATGATAGAAAGAAAGATATTTAGTTTCTTGTCGACAATGAATACATTCATTAAAATTTAAATATATATAAAGCAGAAATATAAATAATTGTTACTTTATTATATAAAGTATACTTTAGGGCAGACAATTTTCTTTTTCTCTCGTCTTCAGCAAAAATCAATAAGTTTCTTGGTCGTCTGACTCGTGAACGTCCAATATACAACTGGCCATGTCAAAATCGTGTATTTTCTAGGTTCAATCCCTACACTTGTAGTGATTGACCTTGCATCTTGTTGATGGTCATTGAGAGTGCAAGTCGAATGGAGAACTATGGTCGTTTCAAATCAAAAGGCCTGTCGGTGAGAATAATGGGAATGTGTGGAATGAACACATCTTCTAAATTCGATTTTCCGTTAAGAATAGTTGTCTCGATTCTTGCCGCATGGAGGTCTTCTGATTCTGATGCGCGTGATCGGGTAGCACATAAACGTTTTCTTTCGATTCTTGTTGCATATTGAACTTGAGATTCTGAAGTACGTGAATTTGCGATTCGTAAACGATATGTTTCATTGCTTACTTGTCGTTCCGCGTTTGTTTGAGAAGTTCGAATTTACTTATTTCTTTTGTCTATTGTTAATTGTCCTTTGAAATAACGTTGAATCATAGAAACAATTTGTTTGTAAATTTCATCGTGTTCAAAATAAATGCTAATAATTGTACCATGCCCATAACGTTCGCGTAAGTCAAGCAATAATTTTTCAAAGTTTTTGCTTGATCGCAGTTTGATGAACCGTACGGCACTGCATAAAATATGAACAAACAAAAATTCATTTTTATATTACATTATATAACAACTGTACTATGCCTATAAACTTCGCGCAAGTACAAGCAATAAATTGACAAAGTCTTATCACAATCTGATGTACGGTATAGCCGCGCATAAAATATGAACAAACAAAAATTCATTTTTATATATTAGATTACAAAATTTAGCAATAATAATACAATAAAATCGAAAGAAAAAAATACCTCTAGACTCGTACCACATTTCAGAGCAGATGGTGCATTTTTTGCTTAACTAAAATTTACATTATCTCGGTCGTTGCGGGTACTTGATCGTAATGGTGGCTGGTTCGAAATAATGTAATGTTGATGTTGTTCGTTGACAAAATAAAAGCCCTGGCGCGTATCTCTGGATGGGTGCGAGATGGAGTGCTTTCGCTTGTCTTCTGGAGGAGTTCTCAGGCCGCTTATCTTAAGTGGGGGTCGACCCCACGACTGACAGCCCTAAAAAGCCTTCTCGAGGGAACGCTCTTTTGGGGTGTCATACGGATATTCATTTACGCGTTTGCATCGTCAAAAATACTTCATTCAATGGCGTCACTACCATTGATATTACTCTAAACCTCTCTTCTGCATGCGCCGTAGGAAATTTTGTTCGATGCAACTTTGTGTTGTTAATCTGGATATCGATATACAGGATGACCACAATCTTCTATGATTGCAAAAAAAAAACCCTAAAAACTGCTATAATTTGTCATATGGGTGTTGTAAAATTATTTAGTAAGTTTTCAATGAAACCGTTTGCATCAATAATTTCTGAGTGTATACACTTTATAATTCAAAGGATTTAAAAGTAATGTTCCTATTCTTGCCTAATATTATCCAATGATTAGATTTTCGCACTTGCAAAAAAAAAAATCCTTTATGTAATCCAAAATTTACAAAGATTAATAATGGTCAATTTCGTACTAAACACATCATCTATGATCTATCAATGATGGTCGTTTCACACTAAACACATCATCTTTGATCCTGAATCTATGATCATAGATGATGTGTTTAGCGATTCAAAATCATCACCTATGATTTTGAATGCATGGAAACGAAGAACGTATTTAATATTTTCCTTCGTTGGCGCCATTTTGACAATAATCAAAAAATCTCTATTTCTGAATGAGTTGCACAATCTGAGGGATTAAAAAGAATTTAATAACACAATTATTTCATTGTAAACATCTTTCATTATTATATTCTGTTGTTCTTTCTAATAATTTTTTTTTAAATCAAGAAAAAAATTCGTAACCAACCTGTATTTAGAAGTCAGTTCAGATTTGTGTTAGCATATCCATTATTTATTAATCATCTTTGGCAACCATCTAGTTGGCTCGAGACATTGACTTTCCTTCATTTGGTGAAATCGTTTAGACAAAACTTCATGGCATGGTTCCTTCAAGTCGTCAGACATTAAAATTATGTTATTTTAATAGTCTTGCATATGCTCTTTTCATCATATATATTCATGAACTTTTCTAACGGAGACCCATTTCATGAGATTACAGCTCTATAACGTTGTAACTTCATTTTGTTTTTATTCATTCTGTAACCCGATTCCACCGAAGAGCCCTCTTGTAAGGGGGTCTGTTGCACGTTAAATCCGTCCTGACCAAACGTCCTCCCGCTGGTGTGGTGTGGTGTGGAGAGGGGGGTGCCAGCTCAGGTGTCGTCCTCGTCATCTGACCGCGGTTCAAAATTACGAGGTCCGTCCCAAAATAGCCCAAGTGTTGCTTCAAACGGGACGTTAATATAACTAAACCAAACCAAACTAAATCATTCTGTAAATTACTTGTGTTATTGTTAAACACAATCTTTCTTTAGCTTTCATCAATCGAAAGAAATTATGTGATCAAGAATTTGAGGAAACAATGAAAGCGATTTCGATTTCATTCACAACAGTGGAAATATTGTTGCGAAATATCTTGGCTTAGCCGCTAAATTGCATCATTGAAAAATAACTCTTTTTACTTTAGAACGGTATAAAAATCATTTTTGTGTGGGAATATTTTCAAAAGTTAAATCGACAAAATATTGCTACGAAATTTCCTGCCGGGGTTCGTTTGGATAGTGGGAGTGATATGGTGTAAAGAACGCTCAATCAGCAGGCAGAAATAGAATAAAAACAACGACGTTTATTTACACGAAGACACACAGGACAGCACAAAAGCGACAGCTATATACAGCACAGAAGACGATTATCTTCACCCGAGACGTGTAGCATACAACAGCGCACACAGCAGCATATAACCAGAATCTGCTGCAGACAGTAGCGCACAGCTCAGTTCAGCACTAGCTTGACTCAGTCGCTTCCGACTACTCCGTCTTCTACTTCTCCGACTCTGACGCGGATTACAGACTTCTCTGTCTTCGACGACTCTGTCGTCTACCTCTGGCAGCGGCGGCCGCTTCCTTTTATAGGTCTCAGGAGGCGGGGCAAGAAGCCTCTCAACCAATCAGGAACGTTCGAGGCGTATCTCGGTTCCTACTGGACGGATCGGGAAAATTCTCGAAGTTTCGGGTATTATCTATTTTGGCGCCAAAGTCGCCAAATTCGTCGCCAATTCGCCAAGTTTGTCGCCAAGCTCTGGGACCACCGACGCGCCACACGGATTCCGTCCATTCAGATGACTGTAAAACTTTCTTTCTGTTGATGGAACAAACTATGCTGGGAAGCCGAATTACACGTTTGTAACAATATCAAAATCTCGTTTACTTTTTAATTAATTAAAATTTCAGAAAACCGTCACGATGTGCACATTTCCACTATCAAAAGTATATCGAAACCAAATTTGGTAGCTCTAAGTCAAACAGTCTGGCCTGTTGAGAACTCTTACACACACGCACACATTTATCTTTATTATAAGCACAAGAGTTTTAAAAAAGAAGAAACAATGCTTAAGAAATATGAAGGAAGAGCTTTATTCACAGTTAATACAGCTTCAGTGTGATACGATACAGCTTCGATTATCCGCAGCAGATAGGACTAAAAGAAAGTATCCTGAAATAAGATATTAAATTTTTTTTGTCAAAAACTTCCAGAAAATTAACAGATAAACTGACTTGGGGTAACGTATACTATCAGGAATTTCTTTTTATTTTAATTTTCTCATATACTAATATAATGTAGCATGGTTTGTGTTTAGAATCGTTATAAAATGAGTATGCTCTTACTATAAAAAAAAATCTTAGGCCTTACTTCATCGGTTGATTGGGTCCAACATTTAATATTTACAATTTCGTTGACAAGACCTTATCAAATCTCGTATGTTAAGCTATCTCCGTTTTTGAATATTGGCTTCATATGCACTGTTAAAACATGTAGATAGATTATCAATTCTTTTGGCATAATTGCTCTAAAATTATATCAATTCATATTTCTGATGAAACCATATACCAAATGTTATCGATCTGTCTGGTTCCTCCCATATATACACGAAAGACTCGAAGCACATATTTCATTAGAGATTACATCCAGAATTTGTCCTAATTTTGTTTCTATAATTTTGCGTTGATCACATTGTGCTGGTGGTCAAGTAGTTAGGTCTCTGCTTCAGGATCGGAGGGTTCTAGGTTAGAGACTCCTCTTCTCCGACGGATCTTCATGTTATTGGCCCGGGACGCGTTGAATCCGCCAGGGCTTATTGCCCTCCAGTTAGTGGGTGCGGAGGTTGTCAGCACAGGTGTCCTCCTCATCATCTGACCGCCTCCAAAATAACAAGTGTGTCCTGAAATAGCCTTAGTGTTGCTTTAAGGCATGACGTTAATATACCTAAACTAAACTTTTTGCCATCCATAAGATAAAAATGGGGTTTCATTAGAATGCCGTTCAATTTCACAGTATTCAAATGTTCTTGTGACTGTCTTATAACGAACATTAAAAAAAAAACAATGTTAGAGGGAAAGATATGTAGCTATAGAATTGCCGCATTGAAAAAAAGGCAGTCGACTCGTCGTGGCCGAATGGTCATAGCACTGGCCTCTTAATTAAGAGATCGTAAGTTTGAATCCCACTAGAGAAAATGCGATTCACAGTCCGTGTGAATATTTAATTCCTTGATTTTATGTTTTCCTTTATTTCATGTTCCAGTAGATTCTGGACATTTCTTTAGTTTACCAGACAAGTGTTCTGGACTTTTCTTACTGTCTCCAGAAAAGTATTCTGGAACTTTCCCTGCTAGTATAAAAGCAGAAGATCTGTCAGTCACTGTTTTCTGAGTTGAGTTAATAAATTGGTTTAGCTCTACTTCTTGTGTGTGTACTAAAGTACCTACGTGACAGTGTTATGAATCCCAGTCGCATGGGTCATTGTATTTAGTTTCTTTTAATATCGTTTCAATGATGATATCGAGTTTATGGTTGTTATGAATCAAGACTGTTTATTAACTTCAAGTGAGTCGTGGAATGAGCTATTCAGTTACTAAATTACTCTGTATTATTCTGCACTTTAAATAAAACCGGTGGTTTGATGCAAAAAGCGTATTTCAAGTTTCATCAGCCGAAGTTATTGCACTTTTGTAATCTCGTTTTCGCATAAAGCCATAATGCCAAAGTTGTTAATTTCGGACTCAGGGGAACCTATATCATATATATTCATCAAAATGTCTTTGATTTTTTATGGTAATTATAATACATTTTCTTTGTATGCGAGATGCAGAAATGGGTTTCGTATACAAAGTATTCCTGAAGTCAGATAAAAGGAGAAAGATGAATACAAATCAGCCTTTTATCAATAGCATGATTAAATTTCAAGATTTGTCTTCTGGACTACATATTCTTTAATTTGATAGTTTCATGCGTTGTTAACATCACATCCATGTCAGAAACGTGTAATCAAAATCAGTCTATGTTAAAAAGACATAACAAGCATTAGAATACTTTTGACGCATGGGAAGCAATATACTGATAAAGATATTTCAGCGCCGAGCACATACAAAAGCTGTTTGTGTACAGAGGATGAGAAGGCGGCTCAGATGCTCAAAATCTCAAACATTTGGACAATTCATTAAAAAAGGCAAGACTAACTGTCAACGATTTATTTATTATTCAATCGATAAAATAAACTGTGCTTTTATAGGAAGCAGCAGGATTCACAATACAAATAGATCCAAAAGCACCCATTCCAAAGAAAACGAATCGTGCGGATAAATGTCTAATAACGACATCCTCTGGCAATGTTTGCAGGCCAAGTTGTCCGTGCCTCTGCCACATTTTACACTCTTTTGTCCAAGGAAACGAAGCCGTCCTGAATTCTTTGAAGAAAGGGGAGGTTTGTTTGGGGGTAGACGATGAAGAGCTCCACGCGCCATCGGCCATTGTCCATCCGACGGATTGCGTGACCACTGGTCATTGTGGGTGCACAGATGGCCCGTGCAGCTGTGATAAGGGTGTGAAATTGAGATCTCCACGGCCATTGTTGCTGTGTTTGCTCACTCCTTCCCACTCTGCTGATGGCGCAACCACTTCCTCTTTGTGCGCGCGCCCCTACAGCATGAATCGGATAATCGGGTCGACCCCTCCCAGCGATGCGCATTTACCAAGTACAATCGCTTAAAGATTTGTGCAATTTTGCGGGTGGACAAGTCCTTTAATTCAATGGGAAATAAGATCTCCGTGCAAAGAGTTTATTTCTTCCATCTCTGGTTGCAGATGACTTTCGTTGACAACCAACTGCTAAAACCAGTACTCGGGCAAAGCTAGTATTGGATTCTATAAGTAAGATAATCCTTCCAGTTAGTATTTTTAGACACATCAGCATTCATTTTCAGATATGAGGGCACAAGGCAAAGAAATGGCATTAAAATTTTCCAGAGTTTCTTTCATTCTTTTATTGAATGGCACTTTAAGCCTGAAAGTGTTATTTGCCAAATAATAGAGGGCACATAGATATTAATAGCTCTCAACATTTAAAGAATTAAAACTTAGGGGGTCATGTTGGGTTCAATAGTCTTCAAGCAAGTTGACAACCTTGCCAGTTCGCCACTGTCCTCTTCCTTCTTTTGATTTCAATAAATATATTCAAGCCACCATGTGTTCGTATTGGCAACATGGATGTAACCTATGAACAAATAACAAACAGGAGGTAATGAAATCAATTATCTGAACATGATAAGGAAGGGAAGCTTATCTAGGAAGTTTTTATGTAATTCTAACAAGATTAGATTTTTCCATATGAGCTATACTTATTATTGGAGAACCTGTCTTCTTTTTCTCTGATATTCCTTATCATCCAAATACTTCTTGATTAAATGTTCAAGCTTTAAATAGTGAGGCATAGAACATTTTTAAACTGAATTCTATTGCTACGACGAATCTCCTACAGAAAAATATGCACATGTAGGTTCTTAAATTTTGCAGATATTACTATCTCTAATAAGAATTTTAATACATTTAAAATTTAGTGACTGTTTAGCGTTTTTCTGATATAACTTTCGAAAATATTTCAATTTAAAGACACATAATTTTAAAATTGTCACATTATTTTAAAACTTAAAAAAAGATTATATTTTCAATTGTACAGATTTTTTTGCCCTGTAATATTTTATTTTATTTTTATACAATTTTTAATACATATCTAGCGTATTTTATAACGTACACTTCGCTATTGAATTAAAACTCAAATCATTTTCTTTTTTTGTTGCTAATATTTAAACCTGTCTTCTATAGATGATTTCGGCTTATTTTTCCATGTTAAATAAATTTCAGTATAAAATATACCTATAATTTTTTTTTGTACTTACAATTTAGACTTAACTTCAGAATCAAGTGAAAATAAAAATTTATTAAGTATGGACATTTTTAAATATCGCTTCTCTTTCTTGTGATATAATTCTATACATTAAGATGTTGACAGAAAATTAGGTTAATGTATATAACACACTGAACAATGTAAAGCTCCCAAAATTGTATGAGTTATACAGCCATCAACAAATATTGTCTACTTATTGATGAGATTAATGCAGATAATATCTAAAAAAATTGATATTTACTTTTAATGACAATATAGAAAATGCAGCATGGTGAAAAAAATTGTTTTTCAACTTTATCGAAAAATGGCTGTAAATATTTTACTATGCATCCGATTCCGCTGACCAAAATAGATATATTACTCCAAAAATGTTGTTCTACGGTTTTAGACCATATTATAGTGGTAAAGTTTTCAGGAAAAAAGTATTTAAAATTAAATTCTAATGGAGAATTTTTCCACTGATTTTTATTAAAAGGCAATTTAGAAAGAAAATATTTGTAATTAAGGGCGAATAAATTTAATTTGAATTGAAGTATTTCAAAAGCAGTACAAATATGTATTTACGCATTTCGAATTAATAATCATTACGTTTTAAAATATTACGATTTAGAATATTTTAACTGCTTTATTTTAATCATAATAATTCCATTTCCCATCATAATAATTCCTATATTATTGAATTTCTGTAGTTAATCTAATGATTTACGAGCTTTAAATGTAGAAGTTTTATTTTTATACTTTATATATGATTATTTTTGAAAACTGTTAAGAACTCACGGTAAGAAAAAAATACCATTGGTTCCTTAAAAAAAATTTTTTTTTTCTTTCAATTGAATACGTAATCATTATTTATTAAACTATATTTAATGAGTCAAAAATGTTAGGTATAAAGTTAATTTAATACTAATTATTGAAATATGACAATGCATAAGTAATAAAATAAAATAAATGTTTTAAAAAAATCTCTCATTTTGGGATCCTTTTTCTGCATAGATCCCATGGTACAAATCTACATCGACTTGCTTTTAATCTGCATGTGATGATTAAACTGTACGCTTCAGATAATTTTTTATGACTGTATGTGTTTGGCGTTTCTGTTAACAGACGTCATTTTCAGGTGAATCTACTAATTTGTTTGTAGATTCTTACTTTTAAATGATTAATTTCGCTCTGCCAAGAGTCATGAAACTCTTACATCTCTGCAAATCAAAATGTTTTTTGATGCAGAAGTTGAAAGTAACCTGTAAGAAATGTCAAGCAATTTGAAAATTTTTAACTGGAATATTCTAGGAGCCCTCGAATGAGGGGTAAAATCCAAAGAAAATAATGCAACTTGATTTTTAAATTATATCCTAATATTTACAAAAATATTTGCAGGGTTTTTTTTTTTTTTTTTTTTTTTTGAGAAACAGTTACAATGTTACAATTTATAAGTGTCAGATTATAAAGCGGTTATCAAAAAAAAAATCGTTAACAAGTAAATAAATATAAGTAGCAAATTGCAAGAGTTGCGAAGATAAAACTGAAATGGAGTTTTAAAAAAATGATAGTCTCTTGATTCTTGGTTTCCCGTGATCTTATTTTCAAATTAATTATTTAAAAGTAAGACATTGTAAACTGATTAATCACTTCACCTGACGTCACTTCACAGGGACGCTGAAGAGCAAATATATCAATTAAACAGAATTTGTGCCGTGTATACTTATTCAACCCTTGCGTGCATGATACTGAAAGATCGTGCAAGTACGTAGCCCCTAGCAACAAGCGTAATCTTTTTTAATTTAAATTTATGCATATACTCTTCTTGACTATCTGAACCTACAGGGGTGCTCTCCCTAAACTTTCTCATAAGCTCTTTAATAATAAAAGATTTTCTTTCTTCGCCTGACACTGCATAAAACTGTGGACCTCAGGCAAGGACATGAACGCCAGAAGTGCTCATATTTTTATTTTGAATCCTACACATGAAAGGTCGTTAAACAGTAAAGAAAGTAGATAAATAAGCTTTTTAAATGGCATTTTCGGACAATAGTTATGAAACATCGATCTTTAACATAAAGCTAGGGTTTTTAATGAACTTAGGGAAAGATATTTGTATATTTTTTTGGTGATAAATCTCTGTTAGGCGGTAAATACCCAAGTAGCATAAAATCAAATGTGTAGCGTGAATACTTTTTTCCAATCGATTGAAATTAAAATTTGGGCAGAGCTACAATTGCAACCAGACGGCGACATACCAAATTCCACTTATTAATATCTTTCCATTTTTGTGTCATCGCATTTACATTCGTATAAAAAATAGATAGACAGACTTTTGATTCTTCGAAGGATTTGTTATTAAATTTAATATGGGTATACAATTTAGATTTTAAATTTATTTAGTAAATTTATTCCATGTAGCTCTATGCGCTCTTTCTATCATTTGTTCATTTATACTCGAACAGCCAGTCAGATAGATTTTCTCCAAATAGCTCGTTTAAAATTTAAAATAAATCTACAAATTTGGAATGAAGTCGTGTTAAGTCACAGAAAGATAAACATAATTCCAAACATTTGTTTTACAAGGTCAGGGAGTTCTGAAATGTAAAGATTTGTCAAAATTGCGATTTCGAATTTTTTAATGTTTACAATATTTTCTCTTTCATACTTCGAATATGAGAAAATAAGAAAACCATAATTTGTGCATAGTATCACAAACTTCTTATTATAAAAATCTTCAACTAAATAAATATTTTGAATTTAAAATGAAACGTCATCGGCTAAATTGTCCTTTTCTTTAGCACATCGTTTTGTTGTCGATCTCATTTAAATGTTGTTAATGCTTTTTTTTTTTTAGATTTAAAATAATCTTATAAGACATTCGATCTCCGTGTGCCTCGCCTAGATTGAATATGAATGACTTTGATCTTCCATTTTTGGGCACAAATAAGTTGGAAAGATTGCGGATACAGCTTTGTAAAAAGCTATAATTTTTAACATTAAACTATAATTTAAAACACAAACTTAGATTATATGATTTTAAATTTAGAACAACAAACAAATTTATATGATTTAATTTCGTACATTTTTTTTCAATTAAAATGTGAAAAAAAAATATTTGGAAATTTATCAAAAGGTAATTTTAAATCTAAAGTTACTTAGAAAAAGATTTTGGAGCATGCATGGTGTTAAAGGCTTAACTAGTTTTGAAGTAGCAAGAAAAGACTTCAAACAAAATAAGAAAGAAAAAATAATAAATACTTAGAATAATTGTCAAAAGCAAACTACCATAAAACGAAAAAATAACGATTAACTAGAGAAATTGCCGAAAGGAAACTTCCCTAGAAAGAATAACCTAAAAAGAATGAGCGACTTAAAATGACTTGATAATCATTTTTAAATTCTATCTCAATTTTTAGAAAATATTGTATTTTATTCAAAAAATGAGAATATTTTTTTTTTACAATAAGATCCTTGAAAATATTTCAAGAAAGAAAGAACATGTATATATAATACCATTAATTGTTTTTCAGCTACATAAAAGTTTTTTTTATTGCTTAGATAAATATATTATTAATCTAAGAAAATATATTGATTAGATAATTATATATTATCTGCCATTTCAAGAATAATAAATTGCTAATCTAAAAGTAGACCAATTGTAGTATAGTACTGTTAAAATACTTCAAAACATTTTGAACCAAAATTCGATATTACGTTTTCTTGACAGCTCTTTATTTTGGAGAATTCCTTTGAACCACTTAATGAAGAAGTTTTATAGTTATGTTTTCCTTTGATTTTTCGCCAGATTATTGCAATTTATGTTGACATAACATTGCATAGAACATAACAATGTGTATAGATAATTAGTTTTTCAATTACAAACGCAATAAATATTAATGACGACTGTACAATCTAAACAAAGAAAAAGAAAGAGAATTGGAAAAATGCAACACTGGCAATAGCGTTTTCTGTAATATATGAAAGAAATATTTAAATCAAACTATTAATAAGTTTTGCTCCAAACTGTGATTATTAGACGAATAAAAATTCCTTCAGTGGAGTGTATTTTGTTAATCATAGACGTTGTGATGTATAAATGAGCGAGCATAAAAAGAAATTCAAAGCGCTCTCCATAAAACGCCTCACTAGTGGAACAGCAAAAAGAAAGGTCATTTTCTCGAAGCTTTTAAAATAAGTGGTACTTAAAAGACTTTCATTAAATAAAGGAGAGAAAATTCTTCCAATTTTTTAAACTTTTCCAACTTGGCAGCCAGAAAAATGATGGGCAATAAGTTTTAAGTTTATCTCAAATCATGAGAAATTACGCAGCGGAGTGACTGCGTCTTCTGCGCATGCTCCTGCCTCATTGATCCGGAGAGCTTCGCAGTGGATGGAGTGCGGCGGAATGGGATGCGGGCGTCTCCATGGCAACGCTCCGCCCACAGGCCCCGCCCTAGGGGAAGGGAGAATGATGCGGAAGATCATCGACAGAAATTCTTGTAGAACCGCAGCGTCTTAAGCTCCATTGTTATAGGGAAATTTCGCTCTGAAAAGGCGAAAAAGAACATTTTGTTTCTGAAAACAAAAGATATTTCCATTTCTATATCTTTTTCACCTGTTACAAAGTCACACTTTTATAATGTTGTCTTTCGTATGATACTTTTTTGTCTTTTTATCTGGAAATTCTCTTATTGTGCCAGGAAATAATCGAAGGGTTCTTTTATTAATTTAACGTGATAATAGTAAGATTTTGGTCTATTGTTTTAGAAATGGAATACAAAAACGCATTCTAATTCAATGATTAGAATTGTGTTTATTCATGAATCAAATAATGAATTATTATACAATAGAAAATACTAATTTTTTCGTCACTAGGAATGTATAAATTTATCACAGAATGTTGTTTCTGCTGTCTGGACTATATATAGTTTCGAAATGTTAACATTTCTTTCGCTTTATTTGACTTTTCTCGAAAAGGCAGGGACTCTTGAAACATTTTGTGAAATAATAAACATTCATGATAAAATTTTAAAAGTATAACAGAATGAAAATGGAGTTTATTTAGTGAAGGCTAATGTATCTGAGTTTATTTAGTAAAGCTAACTTATATCTATGTTGAATCTGAGTTTATTTAGTAAAGCTTACTTATATATAAATAAAATCTAAGTTTATTTAGTAAAGTTAACTTATATCTAAGTTAAATCTGAGTTTATTTAGTAAAAGTAACATATGAGTTTGTTTAGTAAAGCTAACTTATATCTAAAATTAAATTTTCTTAAATTCTTTCATGAAATCTAGTTCTATTGGAAGCTTTATGATTTTTATAATAATAATGGAAACGAGCAAAAGCTTTACATATTTTTCACTTTCAGAAAAGATGTTTTGAATCAGAGATAGGATTAAAGCTCTAAGAATTAAATGACATTCGTTCAAAAATGAGCGATCATTTTGGTAGCTTGTTTTATATTCACAAATGTTTCCTTTGTAGCGTGATAGTTAATTTTATGAAAGTATTTAACCCATTAACTGCCACTATCCCCGTTTGGGAATTTTGGCATTTTACTTACACCGCTTGATTCCAAAAATATATTTGATAGGTCTGACAATTTAGATTCATTCTATAAATATCAGTCAATATTGTGTATTTTGTATTTCGTTTCTTGCAACAAGCGACCAAATTTGAAATAAGTCTGTAAATTAAACGCAATAGAATTGTCAGATTTGAAGCACAAGATTTTTGTTTTTATATTATAAGGAAATAGCGTACATAAGTATGCAATTTAGAGATTATAATAACGATCTGTTACTTACTCGGTCTTTTGTTTTTGTATTGAAAAGATTTTATTGATCATTTCATAGATACCCTTTTTCAAAAGTGTCAAATATTTTGGAAAAAAAACCAAAAAAAAAAAAACATACGTTGAATATAATTGTTCTGTTATAATGTAAGTTATATGTAATTATAGATTTTCCTGGATATATGCTGCTATTCAGGGCAGAAAATAAAACTTTTTTAATTATGCTGATTAAAAAAGTCCTAGTAATTCAAAGTGTCAACCCTTCGTCCGTGTGAAAGAACTCAATTTGACAATACACAGAAAGCTACGAAGGATATACGCAGAAAGCTAACCGTATCCCAGATAAGTCAGTTTAGAAACTAGATAAAAATTACAAATTATTTCCAATTTCATTTTAAATAAAAAGTTACATTATCAATAATATCGAAGTTTGAAATTAATTTTTTTTCAATTGATTTTTATATACACTTTTATTTATATGAAAACATTTTCATTATCATTTCAAATTATTTCATCAATTATTTGATGACATGATTTTCTTCCATTGTTGTAAGTTAAAAAGAAAGGATTTAGTTTGTGTAGTTTCGAGGCGTATAAAAATGTAAAGTCACAATATTGTGAAATTTATGATAAATGAATCATATATTTAAATTTTTGATACCGTTATGATCTTACGAGACTTTCCCCAATAGAAGAATTGATGTTCACAAAAATAATTAAGATAACATTATTTTAATATCAAACAATTTGACGGTATCATGGACATGAAGTTATATCTAAACGTTTTATCTGAAATCAAATACAATCAATATTCCCAGCAAGTCAGCTAGTCGCCTGAGACGACTAGTTCTGCAATAAATGTGGAATTCGCTACAAGTTTTGAATAAGTTTTAGGAAAATAAATTTAAAGCATGTTTTAAAGATCGGAAAAATTCAGAAATTCAGTACAGTTCAAGGAGATCGCTTTGAAGGAAATGTAATAAATACAGGTCATTAGATTGATATCTTTTGATATGACAATATTCCAAATTCTTTTTGATCATAATAGTAATAATTAATATGGAGAAATGCATCAATGGGAATTTTTCTGTAATATACAGAGAAAATAATTATTTCAAAATGTATCCTCTGAGACTGGTTCTTTATGGCATATTACTCCATTTGGCATTCGTATTTTCCTGCTTGCATGCAAACTTGGAAGTGAGAAATGTATTCTTGTCTATTTGGCGACGCAAAAAATTTTGCGAAACCGATAAGAAAACAAAATTGGAAGCCTTAATGTTCACAAATCGCCAATTCGTGAGTCTGAATCCTCTAAATTTTAATTTCTTCAGCTCTTAAGAAGACTGAATCTCATCAAATTATCCATTGTGAGCACTGCCTTAATGAATTACCGACCAAAAGGTACTTCTATTGTTCGAAACTGAAAGAAGGAAAAGGGAGGAAAAAGCGTGGCAACATTCTATCGTTTGGAGATGATCGATCTTCCTTTCGCATGCCGACGGAGGGTGCACTGGAGGGTGTTTGCGGGCGATGAAAAGCTGCTGATCGTCCGATGACAACGGATTAGGAGGGAGTTAATTGTGCTGGAGGGACGCTCTGATCCAATAAACGTCGTTTTTATTTCCCCAGGGAGGATCCTTTGTCATGGAAATGCGCCTTTTTGCGCCTCCTGTAATCCTCCGACGGAGGCTTTTATGAGCCGCCTCCAACATCGGCTTCGGGCTCAAAAAACGGCTGGTAACAAGTTGTAGATGCAGATCAGGTAGGTTTTAAAGGACTGAAGACTTAAGAATCGCACGGATTTTAGAGGCTTTTTCTATTAGACTTGAAGAATAATAAACTTGGTCAGATTTAGAAACATCGGAAGCTTTCTTAAGATTTCGCTTACTGAATTATTTAAAGGTGGAAAAAAGCAGAAGTAATGTTTTTTTTTTTTTTTTTTTGCAATTGTTAAGGGAATTTAATACGAATTGGATTTTAACCCGAAAAAATACATCATGATATTCTGTTAAGGGCAGAAGAATAAATGTTAAATTTCTTTCAACTGTGTAATGGACGTTTATATAATGCTATCAATAAAATCATGTACGATAAAATTTACATCATCCTTTAAGAGAGACATCAGATAGTCCATAACTGTTCACGCGAGGAACTACGGTGGCTTAGTGATAAGGTCGAAGGCGAAAAACTCCAAGATCGAAACATAATTTCGATACTGATCTCTCATGTATGCGTACATGGTGGACACCACATATCTCCCCACTGGTGTAGTGAAGAAACTTGGTAAAGAGGTAATAGCTCAGGTGTCGATCTTGTTCTCTGTTCGTGGTTCAAAATCATGAAGTCCGTTACAAAGTAGCCCTAGTGTTACTTCCAAATGAATGTTAATATAACTAAATTAAACTTAACTATCCTACTCACATGATTATTTCTTAGGACCTATGTAACGTACAGATGATAGACAGGCTATAAAAATTTGACTTTATTATGCAGGATACAAATGATTTCGTCTGACGTCAACAAAGATGCTGAAAGCTTAATTTTTAGTTGCACTGGCTCAATATGCGACATTAAGTTTCAGAATATAATGACGAATGCATTTTTATGATTATGTATTTTTTTATCTATTATTTTTAACATATGTCTGCTAATATTTCATACTGATATACAATTTTGGCATCGTGGTATGCAATTCTTATTTTATATGCATGATTGCTGCACTTTTAGGTCACCACATTCACAAATACACGAATAGGCGGACTAATAGATGGCAAATTTTTTTGGTAGTTTCATTCCAAAATTTGGCATAAATCTACAATTTTGATTAAAAATTACATGCCAAATATAATCCATTCTTTGCTGTGCCAGTATGCATTTTCCATTGGGTAATTTTCACTAAAGTTTGATTTAAAAAAAAAGTAGATAATTTAAGCGTAAAAACCATTTAAATGTCATCTTTTTTTACTTCCTATATGGATGAGTTTTATATTCACTAACAGTGGTTATAAATGATATCCAAAAATGGTTGCGCAGATCTAAAACTTGTAGATTCTTTAAAGTTTATTTTTTTAATATTTGCAATATTTCTTTTTTGAGCATTTCACACATAAGAAAATAAATGCAAAAAATGTATTCCTTTGAAGCAAGTTTTTGCTTCTCATATAGGAAAATAATTTTTCGTTATTAAAATTTACTAAAAAATATTCATATCTTATTTTCCATTGAGCACATTTCAGATACAAAATAGAGCCCACGCAAGCGCCAATTTGTAAAAATGCGGGAGAAGTGGAGTAAATGAATTACCCAGAAATTTGGTTGGCAAACAAATCAAGAAAAGCTCTCCAGTGAATTATTTTTATCTTCTG
>JAPMOR010099566.1:0-30780 GCA_026543865.1 Argiope aurantia
TTTTTTTTGTTCATACCTTTGACGTATCATGGTCGTAAATAATTTGTTCGGCTGTTTCGGTGAAGAGATGCGTCGCATATTTCCCTTGCTGACCCTTGAGGATATCGGTTCCCATTTGAAAGTCCAGTCCGAAGTATTCCTGGAAAAACTATTATAAGGATATCTTTTTAGTTTAAGTATGAATACCGGAAACAAAGAAATTCTGATGCATGTTATTTGTATGGATGAATATATGATGATATATATATATATATAAAAGATGCTACTCACTGGGTTGGCACTTAAATTCGTTTTTTCATAAATGGTGTGATCATAATAATCGATATTGCCGTTCAGATATCCTAGAAATGAATCAAATCCTCTGTAGGTAGGAGTGAATTCTTTAGTGTGGTAGCCCAGATGCCACTAAAATGGAAGAAAAATAGAACTTTATGTAGTCAGTTAATTCAAAATGATAGCTTAAAAAAACCCAGACTCTTCTGTCTGTAATAACTGTCTATAAATTTGCCTAATCGTAAAGTATTGTTACGTTGATATATATTTTCTGCATACTGCACTACGCAAATAATTATCTCTAAATTTCACTCCATATTATCACAGATCTGAGTTCTACTTCCAAGTGTAATTGTCCTCATCGAAGGAGGTTTATTTAACAGAATATTTCTAATGGATGCTGAATGGATCCGGTCAATAAGGCCCAGCCTTTGCAACAAAAGGGGATATTATCGAATATGCAAGAATCTTGACGATATCTCTATTAGGAGTGAAGATACGGGACCCTTCTAGATTTTTCTATGACCTCACTGAGTGATAAAAGCGGATTCTCTCTTTGAAGTGCTGCTTTCCAATGAGATATATCCGTGTTTCTTGTGCTGTCGGGATTATTTAATAACGATTTGCTGATTGCATATGGTTGATTTCTGCAAGCTGTGTTTTCGTGATTATTTGTTGTTTTTTTTACCTGTGTTTTTGAGATATCAAATGAAATAAAGCATCATTATTCTTTATCGAGGCCCTTTGGACTTCGCATTGTATATTTATTGGACGGATTTTCTGTAACAATACAAAAGTGCTGTTGAATACATATTCGAATAAAAGAATTGATTAATTGTATTTTTTAATATAATTTCTAATGATTACTCTAATTTCTGCTTAGTTTTGGCTGTGTAAGAACTTCTAGCATTTTCACTGATTTTCTATGTAGCTCTATGGAAGTTTCCACACTTCTGTTTCCATTCTTAAATTTTGCTTCGTTTATTCAACCCTCGACCCCATTCGAACTAGAGGGAAATCATAATTAAAATATTAGAGATTAATTACAGACGAAGTATTGAGTAAAATGCAACACCATATCCTAAACATGTCGTTTAGACTTGTGGTGAATAGCATATAAGCCAGTTAACAACTCTTCTACCCGGACGATCGTTTTGGTAGAATGGTTTAGTTACTGGACTGCCAACCAAAAGGTCCCGGGTTCTATCCTCACGCATCGCTTACCGCCTCAGACTGTAAAGTATTGATTTATTTAGAGAAAAATGTTTCGCATTTCTTCTCAAGGGAAGATGAATTTGAGTAGTAATAGGGTTAGAACTAAAAGAAAGAAATACTTTAAGTGAATGAAAAATATTTATCAATTATTTAAACACAGAAATATATGTTGAGCCGTTACATTTCATTTTTAACATTTAAAGACGGATGGATCGCACCTACTGTATATCATTTAATTTTTTACACTTAGTGTACTGTACAATATCGGAACCAAAAATTATAAAAAGAATATTTCACTTGATGATAGTACAAATTATATAGAAACAGGGAAGATTTCCTGATTTTTTTCCACAGATTCGGAAGGATGCAAGACAACACGTGTATATGTGGGGAAATGGGTTCAGTGCAGCACTACATAACAGAATGAGTCGAACTCAAAGAAATTAGAGGAAGACATATTATGGATGACAATTTTAATACAATATTAAAATACCTTGGAAATTTAAAAGCATTAAAAGAAATGATGGAAAATATTTCTAGTCTTTTACCAACAGTTTGAAGATTCTTTGAAATTCTGTTGGCCGTTGTTTCCTTATGCAAAAATTTGGATAGTTAATAAGCATAACAGTCATTGACAATAATCCATATTTATACGGCTTAGTTCAGTGGTAACAGGGCGACTGATTGTAATTAAAAAAGCGTATTGAACATTATTATTTCATTTACTGACTCTATAATTTAGAGTTTATGTTTGCAATTTGCATCTTTTTTTATATAATTTAGGATGCAAAATATATTCAGTATGTTTCTATTGAACATGTTTTCTACCATTGCTTTTCCACAATTCATACAATCGTTTACAAAAAGGATCATATTGCCGCATTAAAGAAAGGCTGTCGAATCTCCATGACCGAATGGTCATGGCACTGGTCTTGTGATCAAGAGACCTGGGTTCGAATCCCGCTAGAGACCCTGAGATTAATGGTATATGTAAATACTTAATTCCTTGATTTTATGTTGTCCTTTATTTCATGTTCCAGAAGATACTGGACATTTCTTTAGTTTACCAGACAAGTGTTCTGGACTTTTCTTACTGTCTCCAGAAGAGTATTCTGGAACTTTCTCTGCTTATATAAAAGCAGAAGATTTGTCAGTTACTGTATTCTTAGTTCTGAGTTCTGTTAATAAATTGGTTTAGCTCTACCTCTTGTGTGCGTCATTGAGTCCAACACTAGAATATCTACGTGACAATATTTCTAGTGATTCGATCGATGTGTAATGTTATATAGATCCTTTACTCCTTTAAATTATTGTGGATTCTACATTTACAAATTCCACGAGCAAATCTGAATGACTCCACAACCAAGAAACTTAAGAATTAAGATCAAGCGAATAAAAATTTGTATAATTCACATTCACACAATATTTGTGGTTGTTAAAAAAAAGGCGTAAAAAAATTAAAGGAGAATCCCCAAGAATTAAAAAATGTGCAGCTGCTAAAAAAATATATTTAAATTATAATCTCCAATAACTACAAATTGATCATTTAAAACTTTTCTTTTTCTTTTAAAGACTTTATGCCAATTTCTGCTGCTTAAATTCAGCCTCCAATGCTACTTTTGCCCCTGTGGTGAAATTACTTCGTCATGAATTCATATTTCATAATCTAAGTAACTCCTTATTATAGAGAAAATAAGTGAAACACATATATACAATATAATAAGTGTAAAAAATTAAGCGAAACATAATAAGTGTAAAAAATTTTAAATGTTAAAAATAAAATGTAATTGCTCAAAATATATTTCTGTGCTTGGATACAATTATTTTTTTATATACTATTCGGGGAAAAAAGTAAAACTCACCTTTCCGATCATATGTGTTCGATAGCCCAGTTTTTGCAAATGTTGCGGCAAAATAATTTCACGCAGAGGTAGTCCTGAAGCTTCTCCCACATGAATATAAGAATGTTGTAGACCTATAATATGGGTTTTTTGTAAATATCATGCAATTTAATTGTTTTTAATAAAGTTTGAGGTATGAAAAAATTGCACTTTATGCTTACAAACAAAGGAAAAAAAATTTCACACTTATATAAACTTTAAGTAAAAAGTCATACTCGTTTTATAATAATAAAATAGAATGTTTGGGAGTCTGAGCTCAGTACAGCAGACCGTTGGTAGCGTATTTGGTGCATAATACTCTGAACAGCCCCAACGCTCACCTAGTAGCTATTTCATGCAATTTTAATTTTTGATTAATAAAAACTTACTGCTTGTCACAATTAACAACGATTTCAAACATATGATAGGATAACTTATAACGTTCATTTTTTTTCTGTAACTGATTCAGATTTGACGAGAAATATGGACGTCACAAGAGAAAGATCAATGTCTAACCTGGTTTATAAAGGCTATGTACGATACCCAAATGCAACAGAGATTTTTCGGACAGTAAAGTTTGGTATAAGAATCAGACACCCCACACTCATTCTGAATGCTTCAAAAGTGTCACCATGAAGTTACTGGAGCGTATTTGAAAAGAAATTGAAACTGAATCAACGCCTTTCATGCCATTAGGATTTGCACATTATCATATATGAATGAGAAAATAGCATCTTATGGGTTACTTTATCATGTGATGAAAATTGTATGCTATTATGATGAATGGTTTTAAAGTAATTAAAGCCTAAAGTTGTAAAAATAATTTATGGACACTAGGTAGCATTAAAGTTTTCAATAACAATTCGAGCTACTTATTTATTCAAAGCAGCTAGCAGGAACGATCTGATCGACTTCAAACGTAGAAGAATGATAAGCATGTTTCAAGAAAGGTGTAGTGTGGTGAGCATATTCCAAAAATTAGACATCAGTTAATGTCATTTAATTTCCTTAAATCGCCTTCCAAAATTGAAATTCAGCAATGTGAAATTCGATGGTTGTCAACCAAGAAAAATAGTTTCAATGGATGAAAGATATATCGAAATATATATGAAGATATAACGAGAATGAATGCGACACTTGATCTCTTGATTTTAATTTCTTATAAAATGTTTGAGATATGTTAGGTAGAACGGCACGTAGTGACTGATCTGTCTAAGGATATTCAACAATTGAAACAGACATTCATTTAGAAATGGGCACTTATGATCTGGTAGTTCTTTGATCATCCTCTTGCAAAATTAAGGAAATTGAAATATGTGTTGTTTATGTTTACGCTTGTTTATGAATATATAGATAGACGTTGTCATGCTACAGCTGTAGTTAAGAGATACCTCAATCTTTTTTCACAAAGAAACAAATGTTTACTTTGGCAGACAATTATTAGTTAATACCTCGCAATAGTTAGTTAGAAATTATATTTTGCATGCGAAATTGCTTCAAATGAAATTGGTTTCAGTTACGCCTTTTTATTTTCTTCTTAATTCCATATGTTAGTCATTTCAGTTTTGCGATATTACATTTTATTTGCGCTTTAAATGCAGGATTTGATTTTTGCGTTTTGATTTGCAGTCTTCTAAATAATATTTTTATTTAGAGTTAGGGACCAACAACATATTTTAAAGTTACGCACGTTAGTTGGAACTTCCTCTTTGTGTACTAGATAATCTTTTTCAAGCTTTCTCGTATTATAATGAATCAATTTATCATATTAAAGATTAAAATTAAAACTTAATCCTTTTATTTTCACTCTTCCTTATTTGATATATATCTCAAAAAAAACTTTAGAAAAAATAACTATAAATATACTTTTCATTGCTGTTGTTGTTGCAACTGAAAAATTATTTATATATTGATTAATATGCTATGTGCGCATTTCTTTTGAAATTTAAATAGTCTATTTTACTTTAACTTAAGATTTTTTCCGAAGAGAATATGGAAAATGAGCCCTACCTAATCGAATTGGATACTTTCCAGTGAAGAGAGCACCTCTAGAGGGCGTGCAGACCCACTCTCCGTAATAATTGTCCAAAACCAATCCGTTGAGACCAAGGGCATCGATATTCGGTGTTGGAATTTGTGGGGATCCCCGTAAACTGATATCATTCATACCCTAAAATCGAGTTTTCAAAAATAAAAGTTGCAGAAAATACATCAACATGAGCAATCAGCAAGCATGTAATATGAATTGTCATAAAAATATTGATGAAAAGTACAATAATGATTATTGCTTTCAATTAATTATTATCATTATTATTATTTCATAATAATAATTACTTCTTTCAGTTGCATTCAAATTTACGCGGCGGATAAAAAAAAATTAAAATAATCTCATTTTTATCAATTGTTAAAACTGATTGCTGTTGCTGACCTTAGAAGTCAGTGACTTTAAGCTAAGGGTGCGTCACTTGTCTTTCCAGTAGCGCCATCTAGGGACATGAGTACGACTCAGCTACATGCACGTCACAACCCTTTTTACGGGGCGGACTTCGTCCATGCATTTCATTCACAGACCGTAACTTAGACCTGAATCAGAGAACGATCACCCCTGATTCAGTACCCTCAGTGGCATTACTCTTGCCATGGAGGACTTTGCGACCACAACAAATTTTAAAGTGCGCCAGCCGCTACACACGGAGAGTCTTCGTCCGGCGGGGTTAGAACTCGCAACCCAAGGGGCGCGAATCCAACGCCCTACCAAACAGGCTATCCCGGCCCTAAAACTGATTGTTGCTTCATTAACTTTTAAAAACTCTTCCTTTCTCAACTGAAAAAAGAATAAACATTCCTCAATGCTTAAAATAAAAATAACTCATGCATATTTCTAAAATAATATTATTTGTTATTTTAATATGTGTACTACTTGCGTTTGAAAGATATCGGAATTGCTGTTATGAAACAAAAAAATGTTAATTATTAATTAATATTTATTACA
This sequence comes from Argiope aurantia, assembly GCA_026543865.1. Taxonomy (NCBI): domain Eukaryota; kingdom Metazoa; phylum Arthropoda; class Arachnida; order Araneae; family Araneidae; genus Argiope; species Argiope aurantia. The sequence continues at coordinate 6,361 of JAPMOR010099566.1, forward strand.
TTTCTTTCAAAATAATCTCTTGCTGCTGCAATGAACACATACCAATATTTATCCTATTACTCAAAATGTACATTAAAGTCATTTCATTGAAATAACCTCAAGGTTTTTAGTCTATTTTGTTTTATTGCATTAATAATCGCAAAACGGTGACCACGAAATGGTAAACATAAAAAAAATGTTATAAATTGGCTTTTTAAGGTAAAGGATGTTTTTGTCGAAGTATTTCATACAGAGTCCGCAAATGGTATTTTTTTATAGATAGTTCGGCTCTTTGATAGAAATTCATAATCACGACAATAAAGAAAGAACTTTGATTTCTGCGCAAATTTGTCGGAGTCTTTTTGGTCTTACATTATTTTTCATGCTCCCCTTATTCGATCTTTAAGCTGCTTCTGTACCAAAACCATAGATCATAGTTCCATTACTAGTAACAACGAGTTTTAAAAAGAATTTGCGTTGTGAAATATTTTGCTTGTTCTCTTTAAGACCCTTCAGCATGCTGTTATTTTTAGAAGAAACTAAAGATGTTTGGAACAACTCTACAAATCATGAGTCCCGAATTTAATGATTTCTCGAAATTAGTTTGCTATGGGCCAAATAATAAAATTAACTTGTTTAATAGTAACTTTAATCAAATTAACCCTTTAACCGGAGGGAACGTAGAAAGTTATAGTAACAAATCTCTTCTATAATGGCTAGAATGTAGAAAGTCTTTGATTATTACACTAAAATCGACTGATAAGTAGAAAATCATTTTCTAAATATTATTCTAAGATCAACTCTGATATAGAAAACCGTCAGTGCTTTCGCTTGAATTCAAAAGCTTGATAGCTGACTGTCAATGGGGTAATCCAATTGGCATGCTTATCTTCAGTCGATGTTGTTGTTCTCTCAGAATGAGTTTCTTCTTTGAGAAATTCTCTATAATCTTCAAAATATTTTATACTTCTTAAATACTTTGATTTTCATATAAAAAAAGCTTTTTTTAAAAGGTGTTTGCTGCATTTCAAATATTTTTTTATAGAAATTACAATGTGGAACAAAATTTATACATATTCTGCACTCATTAAGTTCGCCATTTTAAAAATTGACAGGTTAAGAACAAATTTATTTTCAAACGATAATACAAAATCAAATTTTGAGTATTTTTGATCGTTTATATAAAATTACAAAAATTTGCAAACGATTTCTAGTACATAGTGTTACAAACCTGCAATTCGGCTTCCCAGCATAATTTGTTCCATCAACAGAAAGAAAGTTTTACAGTCATATGAATGGACGCAGTCCAGGTGGCGCGTCGGGAGTACCAGAGCTTGGTGACAAACTTGGCGACTTGGCGACGAATTTGGCGAATTTGGCGCCAAAATAGATAATACTCGAAACTTCGAGAATTTTCCCGATCCGTCCAGTAGGAACCGAGATACGCCTCGAACGTTCCTGATTGGTTGAGAGGCTTCTAGCCCCGCCTCCTGAGACCTATAAAAGGGGCTGCAGCTGCCAGACGGAGTCCAGTAGTCAGAGTGGACGGAGTGGTCGAAGAAGAGTAAGCGGAATCGACGGAGCGAAGTCAGTCCGAGTTCGAGAGCAGCGGAGTCCGAGTCGACGAAGTCGAAGACAGAGTGGACGGAATAGTCGGAATGGACCGGAGTAGTCGGAAGCGACGGAGTCAAGCCAGTGCTGAACTGAGCTGTGCGCTACTGTCTGCAGTAGATTCTGGTTGTATGCTACACGTCTCGGGTGAAGATAGTCGTCTCTGTGCTGTATATAGCTGTCGCTTTTGTGCTGTCCTGTGTGTCTTCGTGTAAATAAACGTTGTTGTTTTATTTTCTACTACCGTCTGCTGATTGAGCGTTCTACACACCATATCACTTCCACTATCCAAAGGAACCCCGGCGGAAATTTCGTAACAATAGGTATTTTAAATGAAGCATCTTGATATATTCTGATCGCATGAGTATGATAACGCCATTAAAATACCTATAAATATTTCCTAGATTTTTATTTCAATTTCTTAAGTAGAAGAAATTTCGAATGAGATAAAATTGCTTATTTACTTCGTGTAGAAATTATAAAAAATAATGATAATCATAAAAAAAACTTTAAAGATATTTATGTTTTCGTCTGTTGGAGAATAAGTAAAACGGAGAAAACTTATAAAATATGATTAAAAAATGACTTTTCGTAAAGTCGAAAAGAAGTTTCATTTCTTTATAAATTGTGTTCGAAAATAGATATTATTCCTTTGGCCCATTACATTTAATAGTTTACCTCAATTTTGTATTAGTACAGATGAAAGTCTTCATTACTGCTTTTAGAATTCAACCAAAACCCTCACCCCAGAATGATTTCTTTACTGTCACTTACCTCTTTGATTTCCTTTATATCCTTTCATACATGGTGCAGATGTGGGTTAGGGTTAAATTATATGCTTATTCATTTAATTTAATATTATTTTACTGATTCCAATGATAGAAAAAAAACTCATTATGCAAGATTGTTCATACCAATTTCAATTACAATTTGTTTTAATCTTCCTATAAATAAAATTGGAGATAAAATATTCTCAACAAAATACTTAAAGAAACTTGGTTTTTATTTGCGTACATATTAGTTATATTACGTGACTTACTTTTGGTCACATTCAAATTATATTATGTAAAAACCCAGTAATTTTTTTTTTTGAATAAAACAGTATTCTTTAAAACAATAAAAATTCAATAGTAAAATTTTGAAGTTGCAGAATCTTTTCTCAATTTTAACGGTCACCGAATAATCGAGTTTAGAGAAATAAAGATAAATGGACGCATTCAATAATTTGATGTAAATAAAAGTTATTTCTGGAATGCAATGAAAATGCTTAGACTCACCAAATCATCTGCATATATGAGTATAATGTTTGGTGGCCTCCAAAGCTCATATCCCTGGAGAAATATTATTTTCAACAGAAGAATGGAAATTTTTAGGAAAATGCGCATCGTGAAAAATGAACAAGAAAAGAATTATCTGAAAAAGAAATTAATGGTAAAAGTTTAGTTTCCTACAAAGTATCTTAATTAATAAGCAATATTCCGTTTAATACACAAAATTTTAAATATTTCTTATCAATGCGCAAGATAAAAAATGCTTACTATAAGTAATATACAGGAATGTAATGTATATAAAAAAGATAAAACGCTATAAAAATACTTTAAATAAAGCAAACGAGAAAAATTTCTTTGAATCCAAAAATTTCAGACTGAAAATTACAAAAATTATGATTTTTTTTTTTTGAAAATTTCAGAAGATTTTTGTCATATGTAATTAGATGATTTCGACACCATTTTTAAGATAATTTTTTTCGTCACAGACCGTGGTTTATGTTTAATCATAGTGGTTTATTTTAAAAAAGCTGATAAATAAGAACATCGGCCTTCTAACAGTGACGAAATCATACAGCAAATTGCTATGATTAACATAATGAATATCAATTGATTGGTTGAGATTCGGGTCGATGAGGATTTAAATGATAAAGTTCATCCTACCCAAATTAATAAAAACTATAAAATATATATAAATATATATAAAAATTAAATTTTGAAGAGAATTATAAAAGCTTCGATTATTTAATAAAACATTGAATCAGGAAAAAGCTTCTTCCGAACGTCGGGATGGTGTAGAGCAAAGAAGCCGGCGTCCTGGTATAGGGGTAGCGCGTCTTCCTCGTCATCTGGGCGTTCCGGGTTCGAGTCCCGGTTTGGGCATGGTTGTTCTTTCGTTGTTCTATCTGTGAGATGTGTGAATGTGCCCTCTTGTAAAAAGGGGTTGTGCAAGCGAATGAGTGATGCGTGAGTAGCTAAGTCGCTCTCTTGGCCCTAGTTGGCGCTACTATAGAAACAAGAGACGCACCCCCTCAGGCTTAAACTCGGCTGTCTCTGACGGCGGGGCTTGTCCGTGGCAAGTGCCATAATTACGAACAAACAAAAGAGCAAAGAAGCGCACCATTAATTGCCTAGTCATCACAAACCGTATTGAAAAACTCGAATCCATATCTTATAGTGAAAAGACGAATTAGAACAAGGTATTTCGATATTTTTTTAAAGCCTCTGTAAGATGCTATTTTTTAATTAAAGAAGCCATATTAGATATAAAGAGAGGATTTATAGGTTCATTACGTTAACATGTCCATTACATGAAAAAATTTAATATTTTTCATGCTGCAGTACCTGAAAAACTTGCGAAATGTAATAAGAAATTAAAAAAAGGGAATAAGAGAGAAAAAAAGCTAATAAAATTAATTGATATCTTTTGTCACTGTATGGGGCTTGGAAATCATAAAAAGAAGCGAAAATCGAATGCTTCTTGTTAATAACATAGGGCACCTTTTGGATAACCCTTATCAGTACCTTCCACACTCTTTTATCTTCATTGGTCCAGCACCAAATGAAAAGAAGAAATGTTGAATGGGGAGATACATTCTTTATTCTGTATCTTGAGATAAATTTCTTTATCCAAAGAAATGTTTTCTTCGGAAACGGCTTCATTAAGCATATTAGAAGATGTCTCCATGACATTAATCGATATTCTGAATGCCGCACAATATCGGGAAGATATTATTACAATGTTGCTGGGGTGCTTATGGTAATAAGGTCTTTTGTTTTATGGCATGATATATTCAAGTTCCGTTTCTTTCGTTTGTCCTTCTACCATATTAATTTTCTGCTATTTAATGAATTGTTTGAAATATGATTACATTAAAAGGTATAATAATAGGAAAAGAAGAGTATAATAATAGGAAAATAAAACTGATTGATTCCTTTAAGAAGAAACGAGATTAATTCGACTTCTTCCATTTGGAATTAATCTCGTTTGGAACCTTCTTCCAGAACTTTTACACAGAGTAATTTTAAAATATCTGTTATAGAATACGATGGGATTTTTTTGTAAAGTCCCAGTGTCAGATAAAATTGCAAATTCAGAAATTTTGTCGTAAATTATTGTTTACTTAAAAGAGTTAAAGACATTTTCAAAATCTAATAAGTAATAAAAGAGTTCATTGCTGATTATACTTGCATACTGGATACTGTTTGTAAATTGGATGTAATACAAAATTCATTCAAAAGTTCTAAGTGTATATTACTAAGTTTATATCTATTAATTTGACACGCAGTTTCTTCTTGGGTAGTAGGTACACACTAAGAAACAGTTTCTGAGAATTTTGATAAAATATTTAATTTAAAATCTAAACATTCCTTTTTTCTAAAAATTTTAGAATACATTATCTCACAAAATCCATTTTACGATAGTTTAAAATTCAAAATATAGATTTTTAGTAACATCAGGAATATTTCCAAACAGATTTTCCCCTAATCTCGATTAATTTTTAGAACTATTTTATATACTTTAGCAATAACACTTTTCATCCTTTTAATTACTTCGTCTATGCACACGCGCCTTGCGACCATCTGAGACGCATAATCACTTCTTTATAAATAAATGTTAATTTTTATTTTTTCGCATACAAAGTACACGAATAGTAAAAAAATAATTAATTAATTAGTTAACTAACTAAAAAGACCCCTCGAGAGGAATCTCTACTTGTCAGATCTTCTTGAGATTGAAAAACATATTTTTTTTGGAATTACGCCTGTCTATCCGTGATATTACAATAATTCAAAACCGCTTTGAGCTAGATATATGAAATTTGATACATGGTCACATTTGTAGAATTCTGTCAAATTTTGGACGAATTCCATTCAGAGGAAGTCTGTCTGTTCGGCTGTCCGAAAATAAGTTAACACGATAATTACAAAAGATTATAAAGATAAAACAAAGAGTTACAGTGATAAAATTTAGCATCTAGATGTAACATCTAAAATATAGGATCTAATTTGGAATGAAATCTTTCTAGGATTGATAGTTTGTCAGTCTGTACTTTCACAAGCATGTAAACTCGGTAACTCAAAAACACAGCGGCTTGAATATATGAAATTTTGTATGTGATTTTGCGACTACAATTATTGTTCTGTATTATATTTTTATTTTTATTAATGGCAAAAAACGTATCTAAACATAATTTTGATTCTCGTGTGCTATCAAGCACATACTAGGGATTAATCGCCAAAAAAGACACAAAGATTACATGAGAGATTCAGTAAATATTAATGCTCAACAAATATCAATATTTTGTAGCAATAGTTTGATTTAACTAAGCTTTAACTTTAACCAAGATCCGTATTTTATGGGGGGAGGGGAGGGAAAACACTTTTGGGGGAGACGTCTCTCGCTATTATAAATAGTTCAAGACAGATGAAATAAACCTAAAACATTATCATTCCATGATGTTACGAATCTAATGTCCGACTCTCCTTTAAAATTTTATTTTTATTTCCTTAAAAAAACGACTGCTATTGAAAATGAATGAGAACATTATGAAATTTATTACCTGTGTGATTCAAACGATTCCAGCTAGACAAAAATAATATCCCTAGCTCAATGGCTAGCGAAGGAAAGGATGTTGAAACCGTTTACTTAAAAAAACTTACAGAAGCGACTGCTTCTGTTTAAACAGTTCTGATCCTCTTGATACTTTCTTTCAAAACACTTCGTAATATGGATTACAGAAAGGTCTTCCAGATTTAAGTTAACAAGGCTATTGTAAATGTCATACATATTTAAATTTTATGTATTCATGCATGGGGTAACGAAGAGATGCTTTTCTAGGCATACCAGGTGATGCCAAATTGATAGTAAAAATTTTAAAGGCCGGTTCAGGGTGATTGTAAAAATTCTAAGAAACATTTTTTTATTAAAACTCAAATTTTGTTCAATATTATATAACATTCTAGATACAATTCTTCATTAAACATCATTTATCAAAGAAAAACTGGCGCGACAAAAATGCAAATAGCACTTTCAACAATGTTGTAATCACAGTAAGTTTTGCATTTAACAATATATTATTTATTATTTATCTTTTGGAATGCATTTGTAAATATTAGGGTTTGATTCTTTATTTTGGTTCTAATTATCTGATTTTTCAAAATGCACTATCTTGTTTTTTTCTTTTCAAAATACTATAAATTAAATTAATGAATAAAAGAAAAGAAAATCCTTTTTTAAATTTTTAAATCCCCTTTCGTAAATCATTAAAAATCCAAACCATTTAATATTTAATCAAAATTTATTACATTAGCCTTAAAAATTACGAAAAGAATTTAGAAAATTATTAAAATTTATTTGAGGATGAATTTCGTTCAATTTTTCTAGTAACTAAATGATTAACTAATAACTAATAAGACAAAAGAAGATTGAGCAGCTAGAAAATAAATAAAAACACCTTTGAATTTTTTTTAAATAAAATTTAATAAACCCATTTAATTAAATACGTTTTTATCAATGTACATAAAAAAAGAAATGACTTATTATCTATTTTCTGACTTTCAGTTTTTAATTTATAATTCAATATTAAAAATATAACAGAATTTAAAAATGAAAATTTTCATAAATTCAGTACCATGTGCTTCCAAGTGCATAGAATGAAAATTGAATGGCATGACATGATTAACTATTTATTAAGCTCAGAAAGTACCAAAATGCTGTATTTGTATCACGAATATATCATTGTATAAAATTTCAAAGTCTAACACGTATGAAACTAAATAAAAAAATCATTTGTAAAGTTCTATATTTATGAATGTGAAATAAATTAAGTTAAATAAAAACAAATGATTTCCAAAGGATAAGAATATGACATGATAATTGTATTAGTCCTTGTTTATCTCGTATGTAATTCTCTAAAACAATATCAATTCTTACTTGGCTCCTTTTCATTTCATTTAGCTGTATGTACAATTTAATAATTTTTTTTACTATTTCCTGGCATTTAAACATATCACTAATAATTAATCAGATATCAATAAATAATAAAGATATTATAAACTGATAACAATCTTTGAAGTGTTTTTGATTTAACATTTTTTTATTGATTTAGAAAAAAAACATGCAATTTTTTTCGTCACATATTGTCTAAATATATTTTCAGTTAAGTTGATTTTAATAATTTGTCTTAAGAAACGGCAGCAAATTACATCAAACTATGACTGACATTAAATTTGCATTATTTCTTAAACCTTACACGGATTCTCTTCATTGTGCTCATGAACCTCTTTAACTAAAATCGTTCTTGGCATTCAGCCTTAATGTAAAAATGGAAATTATAAAAATTAAACTAACATTTGCTTATATAACTTGAAACGTACTTTAAAAAAATATCTCTACTTAAAATGAAGGTGAATTTTATCCTTTATCACTTTTAGTTATTGAGCTAAAAATTTTGTATATATAAATTTAGAACAGTCGAAATTTGCCTATTAGAATTTATATTTAATATTTAAGTAATTAATTATATATTAAGTAATTAAAAATTAAACAAAATTTTGGCGTTTTCTGGTGATGACTTCGGATAATATGATTACTTTAAAACGGCCAATGTTTTTGTAATGGAAATTTTTCTATTTTCAACCAGTATTCTTTACAAAATTTTAAATATTATTTCAAGAATATATTTTATAATTGCTGTCAGACGATTTCATTGTTTCATTACTTGTTTTTGATCTGTTAATAAATAAAATAAAAATTTTCCTCAGTCTTTAATTAAAACAAGTTCCTTGTTATTGATACAACTTTCAGTATTGAGATTTTTTTAATGCATATTTTTTACAAATTTAAAAGAATAATTCTGAAATAAAGTTTGTAACATTACGTTTTGTTGTAATACACAGTCCAGTCATATTAATGTGACCACCGCCAACTTTTGACATCAACGTAAAATAACCAGTCTCAGAAGGCCCGTGTTATCAGAAACTTTGGTGGATATATAAAGTATGTTGTAGGCATTGGGAAAACAATTCAGTTCTTACAGTCATGCAGAAACGGAGAGGTGTAGGTGAACGACGGCTTAGGAGATAGTTTGAGCGAATAGACGTGCAACCGTAGAGCAACTGGCCGCTCAGATGAGCCAAGGGGCTACCAACAGTGCCTCCATAACGACGGTTCAGCGAACGTTGCTGTGTATTTGCCTCGGCAGCAAACGCTTGGTTAATGCACCTATGCTGACTGCTGTTCATCGACGACGAAGGCTGGAATTTGCACTCCAGTACCACAACTGGACTTCCATTGAGTGCAGAAAGGTGACTTTTCCCGATGAATCACGTTTTATGCTCCATCGGACAAATGGACGTTGGTGTATACGGCGTGAAACGTCTGAAAGCAAACACCCTGCAGCAATTGTCGGAAGAGTCCAAGCTGGAATAAGGGAGCAGTATGGTCTGGGGAATGTTTCCGTGGTATTCTTTGGGTGCACTCATCATTGCGAAAGGCACGATGGATTAAAACAAGTATGCATCTATTCTTGCTGACCATGTTCACCCCTACATGCAAATTGTTTTTCCTCAGGATGATGGCATCTACCAGCAGGACAATGAAACGTGTCATAAAGCTCGTAGTGTACGTGCGTGGTTCGAAGAGCACCAGGATGAGTTTACCGTACTTCCTTGGCCAGCAAATTCCCCGGACTTGAACCCAATCGATAATTTGTGGAACCACCTCGATCGGGTTGTTCGCACCATGGATTCTCACTCGCGTAACCTAGCGCAGCTGGCCCGGGCACTGGAGTTGGCATGGCACAACATCCTAGTGAACATCTTCAGGGACCTAATTGACTCTCTTCCTGTACGTCTCGCAGCTGTACGCTCTGTGGAAGGTGCTTATTCTGGATTGTGACAGGTGGTCACATTAATGTGACTGGACCATGTGGAATGCAGTTCATTGCCATTACTGGACAGTTTCTTGTGCGATGTTTTTATATATTAATTAACATTAAAGTGATTAAAATATGAATCTGTTATGGATTCTGTTCTTATTCAATTTGAAAATTTGTTTAGATTAGCTACTTCTCATTAGTTCAGAAGAGATTCGGTTAAAATACATTTGAAGAGATACTTTTCTCTATTTAATATAAACCTAGACTTTAAATTATTCATTTATAATTTTGTACTAACTAAATGGTATGTAATTATTATAAAGTAAATTTCAATGTGAACCAATAAATAGGGATGAATCATTAATAAACATCGCATTGTTACTTTAAAAGCCATTACATTAACATTTTTAATAGTTAAATGCTTATAGTTAATAGCTTAAATCATTAACTTCACTAGCTGCCTTTGACGACAAGCTAGTTCATTGTGAATATTGGTTGTATTCAGATAAATTTCCTATCCATAACTTGGTATTCATGTCCCATACAACAAAATATTTTTAAACATCAAACTTTGATAGAGAATAAAGTTATATTATTTCAATAGCCTTACACTCGTTCCATTTATTGTTCACAGGGTCCTTCTCAAATTTTTCATGTCCCGTAACATTAAAAATCTATGTGTATGGTAAATATATCCCAAAGTATACATAGGTCTTTTTGCGGTAATACAGTTTCATTTTCTTGCTGTATTTGAGCGGACAATTAGTAGAATTTTTCTTCCAAAGCCTTCAGTAGTAGAAGAAAATCACACGATTACATATCTGATGAAACAATGGGAACGCCTTGAATTTTATTGTAAAAATAAATTTTAATTTTGACAAGCACGCAAAATATTTCTTGAAAAAAATTTGTCGAAACTCAGTAAGGAATTGCACGAAAATTAAACTGGTGATATTAAAAAGATAATATTTTATATTTTAAAAGTGGGGGGGGGATCAGTTATGATTAAAATACTTTTAATTAAATATGATTGAACTTTGAACAAAATCTCTCTATTGTACTAATCTACATCTGTGCCAAGTTCGATAGCTCTGATTCACAAAATCCTATAGAATGCCAGCACAGACATAGACACATATTATCTATATTATTAGAAATGATAAAATGCATTCAATTCAGTTCCTTTATTTTCATACATCAAAACTGAATTGAAATATCTTCCATAAAGAGTTTTTCTTTCTAGTAATCTTTTTCGTCACTCGATGTTTTCGGTATAACAAAGAGAAATTGCAAATTTTACAATAAATTTACAATATACATTACAAATATTAAAAGAAATTACTAATACGATGAGGATCAAATGATCACCAAAGGCAGATAGTTTAATATATTACAAACAATACTGCTACACAGCGTTAAATGTATTACTTCTGTAGAAAAGAGGGAATCGATAGAAACCCTTACATTTCAATAATAATGAGATGGATATTATTGAACATCTTGTACTTTAATAACTGTCAAAGAATTTCATTTGTTTAAACACCGGTTCCTTTTCTTTTAGTGCTTTCTAGAATATACGAAGTATCGGTTATGCTATTTTTTCTATGACTATCAAAGGCTAGCAATAATATTGCAGCTGCAACAGTATCAATATTTAATTTTTCTTTTAATATCTCCAGAAAAATTTGACTAAGCTTTGAGAAGATGGATTTCAGCGCTTTAGTACCTTGCCCGACAGTTCTACAGTGAAATACTATTTGCCAAAATTAGAAGATTCATACATGCTATGAATTCAGTACAAATACATGGCAAAAATTATAGCTCAAGGTATCTAATGTCTTACATCTAATTATGCAATATCATTTCCTCTTTTTTTCTTTCTGCAAAAAAAAAAAAAAAGGCCAGTATTAAACTGATGATGTGCATTTGGAGTCATTACGTGAGCATGTACTGATTCTATTTTATTCATGATTGTTATTATAACATTAAAGATAATACTAATATAGTAATGTAAATCAAGTTCATAGTACTAAACACAACTTCTGTATCGGATTAGAGGCATCTGTTGTGAATATCAGAGCATTTTATGGATAAAAATTTAGAATGAAATAAAGAAATTTGTTAATCCTGAGAGGAAAATCTTTATAACCAAAACAAAGGCAGCTTTCTTTATATTGCCTATTTAAAGAACTCAAATGATTTTCTTTTCAAATTTTTTTCTCAAATATTATGAATTAAATAGAATTTTTTTAGAGAAGATTTCATGAAAATAAATATTTTTTTTATTTATAAAAATGTTTGTGTTCCAATGCGCATGCGCAATACAAGCAATGCTTTCAACTTTTCGATGATAATAAACTTAATTAATAATTTTGTAAAATTAACCACATGAAGACTTAAAAATACCTCCGCCCTCTTTTTTTTCAATAGTATATGAAATTATCAAAAAAAAAAAAACCATGTACCGATGGCAAACAAAATATAAAAATTAATTTAATCTAAGTAAAAGCTCTTAAATAGTTTGTCAACATTAGAAAATATTGCTTTATCTTTAATCTTTCTTTATCTGTATTCTTGTTTTATGAAACTGTAACAGTTACTTTAAACCATTTAATTTATTTGCCACCATTTTGTCATTTGAAACTTATGAAAATAATTAGATCTCAGAGGATTTTAGAATGAAGTCAAAAAATCCATCGGTTTGATTTAATTGAAATTTTAATTTCAATTTAAAAACCTACCAGTAAACACACACACACATATATATATGCAAAAAATGTAACAACAGATATACTGGCATTCTATATATATATAACATTATTTTGGTTGAAGCAGAGTGCAGGTTTGAAGACATAAACGAGACGTTGCATTTTTAATTTCGTTTTATTCTCTCTTTAATATCCATCTGGGGAAAGCAATTTATTTACAAGCAGACGCAGCGCGCAGCAAAAGCAGAGTAAGAAAAAAGTAAAAAGGGACAAACAAATGATCACTCGCCCTATATAACATAGGCTTTCTGGCCACGCGCCAATGCAATACATGTTTTGACCTCTTATAAGGGCAAATAAAGTATCACTTTCATTTGATACGTAGTACTGATGGCGCATTAGTTTTACAGAGGAATTAATTAAACCGAAAGTGGAATTGGATTGCAAAATAAAAGAATATTTTTAGAATGAAGTTGCTATGGGCTAAATTAGGATAAAATCTTGAAATTAATTAAATTGAAGTTAGAATTAAAATATCATCACACACACACACACACACACACACACACACACACACACACACACACACACACACACACACACACACACACATACACACACACACACACACACACACATATATATATATATAATTGAAAGTCCGTTTGTTTGAACCTTATGCAATTCCATAGTTTTTGACGGATTGAAACAAAATTTGGCTTATATATTCCTAGCATCTAGAGATATCAATTGCTTTATTAAAATTTGCTGAACCCTTTTTAATGGGTGAAATAGTTGTTAAAGAATTTGTTGTATCGTCAGACCTTTTGAACAAATCAATGCACAAAAGTTATTGGCTTTAAACAGCATCATCATTGAAATAAAAATTGATATTAAAAATATCAGTCTTAAATGGAAAATTATCTTTATAGATACATGAATTTCAATACCTTTCTTTCTGAATATTTAATATCTTTTTCTAAATTTATCTGAGCATAATTTTTATCAATTCCTTTTTTTTTGTTGTTGAAATATTAACCCTTATGTTCATTTTGTATAGTATACCATACATACAACTTTATAAAAATATACTACCATTATAAAATAATTTTCTTCAAAAAAGCAATCTTGCCACGATAAGGGTTAAATTTATTTCACTATTCAATGACATATATCACTCGAGTTCTTTTGCCGATGTTCAATTTATACTGAAGTATGTACCATTCCGGTCATTTGATTTTGATTGAGTTTCAACAAAGGTCAAGTTTTGGGGAAAAAATTCTCAATATTTACCAGTTTTTTTTTAATATTTAAAATAATAATAAATATATAAAGTATTTTTGTAAGATTAACCAAGTTGTTTCCAAAATGTCATTTGAAAAATATTGGTACGAATATCTCAATTTAAAAAAAAAAAAAAAGCCTCGAAACGTAGTCGGATATGAAGGTAACAAGAATGTTTTCGACAATGAAATGGCCGAAATTTCATTTGTAAATAAAGGGGATTTTTTTACGTGAAATGTTTAATACCTGATAGAAAAATTGGGACAAAGAGAACGAATGATTTACAGTAATTATAAAACAGTAGAAAAATATTTATTTTTTATTGTCAAATCCAAAATGTGTTGCGATGCGATAGTTTTTAAGCTCAAAACCACAAGTCAGTACATTCGGAAAAAATAATTTTGAATAAATCGCTGAAAAATTAACATAATATATGTGCATTAATAATTGCAATAAACTTATTTTTATTTAAATATGCTAATAATAATAAAAAAATAATGAATATCGTTAAAAAAAATACATGATATTTTAAATAATAAATAGCTTCTAAAGACTTGTACAGTAAAAAAAATAATTCATTACAAATATTCATAATAAATGACGAATTTTGCTAATTTGTTCCGCACAATAGAACATATTAATAAAATTTGTTCTATTGTGTAGAAAAAATAAAAATACGTTTTACATAATCTATACTTATAATAAAGCTCAATGTGTGTGTGTGTGTGTGTGTGTGTGTTAGCGCTCTACAGGCCAGACCATTCAACCTACAGCTACCAAATTTGGCACGTGTATACCTTGGAGGCCGGGAATGTGCACCTGGGGGTTATTTTTTGGAATTTTTAATTAGAATTGTATTTATTTAAAAATTATGCGAAATTTTGACGTGTTTCTGCTATAACTGCCGAAAATATTACCGCACAAAAAAGATTTTTACATGAAGTTAAAGATAAAACATTTATCTTTTAAATGATACTACTGTTTTAATCTTAAAATTAAATTTCTATTTTTAATGAATTTTTAAATAAATATTTTAACTATGTTTTTCAATAATTTTTTTCGTCAAAAATAAAAATTAAGATTAAGCACGTTTCGCATTCATGGGAAAAAAATAGCTTTTTTTAAAGTGTTGCCATCACATTGATTAAAGCTCTCACTGAAAATAAATTAAATCTTTTTGGAAATGAAATCTGCAAAAATATAATTTTCGGCATGTGTCTGTAGGAAATGAAACAAATATGAAATATTATTTTTTCTAAAAAATAAATTCAAGAAAAATTATTTTATGATCTTTTAAACTTTCTATACAGGGTGTTTATTTAGTACCGGATCCATTTTTATATTTAATGACTCATAAAATAATGAAGATGTAAACAAACTTATGGCATTTATTGATGGAATAACTCATATATTTTCCTTTTCAGATTTGAATATTTTTACTTTTGTAAATATCGTCTGAGTGTGTTTTTAATTTCAGATAATTTCATTTTCCAGTCTAAATATCTGTACTTTTCTAAATATCGTCTGCTTATTAATTGCATTTTTCTCTCTTTTGTTTTTGGCAATTATTGCAATGTTATGTTTACTTTTGATGTGTTTGACCGATGTAGTACTTTTGTATGTGATGTTTTATTCGAGCGGATATTAAGGAGAATGCATACACCACAAGAGAAAGCACAGATTTTATGGTGGTCATAGAGTTAATTTCCAATCAACTAAATCACTGACTTTTAAGAGTTAATTTCCAATCACTTAAACTGACTGATTTATGAAGATTTGAATATCACTATTCAATAAAAAAAGGATAATTTTAGATTTTCCATCGATTGCTTCAAAGAAAATACGCCAATCAGCGCGCAGGTTTCTCAAGATTAATTGGCCTAAGATTATGAAAATGGTGAGTTTTCTAAATTTTTAACATTCAAAACTTCATAAATAAGTCTTAGTTGATCGTGGAAAACAGAAACATTCATTCATTTATTTAAAATTTGGTGTATCCAGAATATTTCTCAGAATATGATACCTTATTGCATTAAATTTAGACTTCATAATTTTTGAAATATATTTATAGGCCGGAACAAAATATTATTATTCATTTCATTTCAATCCTTTTGAAAGCATAACTAAAAACTGAATTTTATACTGAATCTCAGAAATTTTTGTAGAATTATTGTTAGAGATATTACATAAAATATGAAAAATATTTTGTAGTTAACATAAGACTTAAATACCGAGATATTCTGTTTGCAATACTCATATTCAATAATAATAATAATTAATAAATAACAATAAAGATGATAAATAAAATAAAACGCTTGATTTTATTAAAAAATATCTTAATATTAATTGCAATTTCGTCATTTACATTTTAAATTAAAGTTGAAGTTTTACCGGAAATGGCAACAAATTAGTAAAATATATATAGTAAATTGAACGAAACGATCTAAACAGTATAAGTTTGGTATGACTATCAAAATGAGAAGATTAAAAATGTTTTGTTTGAGAATCCTTTAAGAGACCAGTTACTTAAAATATTTAATTGAAAATTGTAGCGAGCGGTAATACTGGCGAACCGGCTGGTCGCCAAAGGCGGCTAGTGTATAATATTTGTAAATACTGTTGTATAAACTTTTTTTTTACGATTGTAATAAATAGAATAAATTGTATACAAATCGAAGTCCGGAAGGAGAAACTCGGTCCTTCTATCATAAGAGCTCCTGTTAAAGTCATTGTTAAGGAATAATATGATCAACTTCAGACATTTCAAACCGGTATAAATTATTCATTTCTGTATTCAGTGAAAAGTCTTTATTTTATTAGACTAAAATTGAGAAATCAATTTTTTCAAGGTACAAATATTCCATGTTCCATTTTCTCAAAATGTTCTCTGCCGATTTTATGCATCAGCATTTGTGAAGAAAATATGCAACACTAATATAACAAACTTATGGAAACATTCAATTTGCGACTGTTTTTAAAATCGTTTGCTTCAATGATATTGTTGATATTTTAAATTTAACTAAAAATTATGTCAGACAGTAAAAATGTTTGTTTTATTAGATTAGAACTGCAAAAAGAGAAGATTGGTGAAGATAAAATAATTATAATATTTTATAGACAAATAGTTTTTAAGTTAAAAGAATTACATAAGAAAAAGGTATAATCCCAAAACACACTGGATATATCATCTAATACACTAGAAAATTAAATGAATTAGAACTATCACATTCTTAATTTGTGAATTATTTTATTAGATTTTGAATGACATCCAATCAATAAAATAATAATGATATACAGTATGATATTCATTCAATATTTTTTTTGATTAGCTATTCTCCACAAGGATTTGACAACAAAATAGACTGAACAGCTTTGTTTAGTAAATTATGATAAAGGAAAAATAGCTGTGGGTTCGATTGAGTCAATTTTATTACTGTAATGAAAAAGTGCTAAATTATTAATTGATACTATCGTTGATGAGATTCTTTTTTTATTACACTGCCCTCTGAGAAATCGCATTTAATGTAGTAGTCTGGATCCAGCCAAGGTACAACCAAGAAATTATGGCACATGGGGTCGCCTTCTGGATCACATGGTTTAGACTGAGGCTTCATTGATACTGCTTTGTACATGTTGATAATGTCCATCATATTGGCCACTACCTAAATATATATGCATCCAATTAATTATAAAATGAACACTATCAATTGTCATATTATAATAAAAAATATTTTATATACATGACTATTTCATGACTATGGTGTATCAGTAGTCTTTATACGATTTTAAAATCCTGTAACTCCGTAACCCTCACAAAAGTAAAGCCTAGTAAGTTTTGGATTGATATTTTTTCAAGAAGAATAACTGGACATACATACCTAGAATTACTCCAAATATGTATTTTTCCAGCACTTTCTACTAAATAATGATGTATTTTTGCGTCAAAAGTTAGAATGTAATCACAATGATTTTTAGAAGCCAGAGAGTTTTAAATGGAGAATATTCTAATCGCAGAATTAAAAGATTTAAAATCTGAAAACCCAATTTTTGCTTTGTAAATATGTGTACTTAAGGGCAGTATTTTAAAGATTTCGATATATGCTGCTTGGGTTTAATACTCAAAACGTTGTCTTTATCTGTCCATCAAATATGTTTCAACAGACATTTCAAGTATCAGTGAATTGAATGGATGTACCACCTTCGTGGCTTAAAAGAATTGAAAATCATAAGCGAACGAAGGAACGGTGAACGTCTTCAGTTCCAAATATTCGTACAATATATTGTTGCGAAATTTTCTTTATTGGGGTTCGTTTGGATAGTGGGAGTGATATGGTGTGTGGAGAACGCTCAATCAGCAGGCAGAAGTAGAATAAAAACAACGACGTTTATTTACACGAAGCCACACAGGACAGCACAAAAGCATCAACTATATACAGCACAGAAGACGATTATCTTCAGCCGAGACGTGTAGCATTCAACAGCACACACAGCAGCATACAACCAGAATCTACTGGAAACAGTAGCGCACAGCTCAGTTCAGCACTAGCTTGACTCAGTCGCTTCCGACAACTCCGTCTTCTACTTCTCCGACTCGGATTACTGACTTCCTTTTCCGCTCCGTCATCGGACTACTGGCTTCGTCCTCTCCCAACTCGGACTTGGCTCTCTGGCAGCCGCAGCCCCTTTTATAGGTCTCAGGAGGCGGGGCTAGAAGCCTCTCAACCAATCAGGAACGTTCGAGGCGTATCTCGGTTCCTACTGGACGGATCGGGAAAATTCTCGAAGTTTCGGGTATTATCTATTTTGGAGCCAAAGTCGCCAAATTGGTCGCCAAGTAGCCAAATGGTCGCCAAGTTTGTCGCCAAGCTCTGGGACCTCCGACGCACTAGTCCCATTCAGATGACTGTAAAACTTTCTTTCTATTGATAGAACAAACTATGCTGGGAAGCCGAATTGCAGGTTTGTAACAATATGTTTTAACTGAGAACTCCATGTCCAGCACAAATTTGTATAAGATATTGTCCTACAGTTGTTGAATATTCATATAATGATACTGATTTTAGTAACTCTTTTAAACATTTTTCATACTCATGTATATTGTTTGTAAAAATCATGTAAATTCCAGAATTTAAATGAATTTTCATTTGATAATATAAATATAAAAACATTTACTTTGTATTAAGCACAGCAGTGTCAAATTAGCCTTTTATATATGAAAACACAACCCAACAAAACAACCTTCTTCTTCAAACAAAAAGAAGAAAGATAAGAAGAACAGAAACAAAAATCTTCAGTTTTCAAGATACGAACTCTAGCTACGGAATTCATCATTAAGAAGATGCAAAATTCCTTACGAACAATTATTTTAGAATACCACAAATTCACATTTATGTATTGGTTTGGTTTGGTTTGATTATATTAACGTCCCGTTTGAAGCAACACTTGGGCTATTTTGGGACGGACCTCGTAATTTTGAAAAGCTGTCAGATGACGAGGACGACACCTGAGCTGGCACCCCCATCTCCACACCACACCAGCGGGAGGACGTTTGGTCGGGACGGATTTAGCGTGCAACAGACCCCTTTACACGACGGTTCTTCGGTGGAATCGGGTCTCGAACCTGAAGCCCTCCGGTTCCGAAGCCGAGACCTTACCACCAGGCCACCGTGGCCCCTCACATTTATGTATGTAAGCTCAATTCACGAGTTATTTGTGTTGGAATTAGTTCCCATATTCGTCTTAGGTATATGTACTGTAGAATTAAAATTTTACGACCACATCTTTTAGCGAGTCTTGGGCGCAATTTCATGATGTAGTGTGAACTTGATGATAATGGAAGACAAGAGAGCGCAATAAAATTGATGCTTGAAAAGAATTTCGAAGTCTTTTATACTTTCGATGCAAATGTTATCATTTAAGTGATTTCGAGGAATTATAGATCACCATCCTCTGATGTTTTAGAACTAGCATTTCAAAACGTCACCTGTTCGCGTGCGATGGGTATTAGTATATACGAAAAGTGGATTATTAATTGCCGAATAAACAGAAGGTTTTAGGTCGATGCTTTTTCACATTTTACCTTATATAATAGAAATCTTTGGCAGTTACGTTTTTTCATTTGAATCGCTACCATTAAGTTATTCGAACAATCACAGATTTTAAGGCGAGGCAAAGCTGAAATGTTTCCGAAAACACATTTCGTAAGATATTACTAGATATGGAACTTGCTATATCGAATCCTTAAGTTTTCTATTACTATTCTATGAGATTTTTGTCTTTTACGTTTGAAGGAAGTATATAAACAATGGCAGCAATCCCCTGACAAATAAAAAAAAGTTGCCTTATCAGACGACGAAATCTTATTTTTCTTTTATGCTTTTGATAGCTGGAGTAGAATTTATTAATTGATAGCGACCAGTGTGCGACAGTTATAATACATATTGCAGCAGTTGAATTTATGAAACCCATCTTAGCAAATTTTCTTTTATCTAATTAATGAGGCTAAATCGGTTATTTTGAGCTCTAGACGCGGTTTGAACTATGGAAAAAGAAATAGTCACAAGGTGCCATATCAGGCGAATACGGGGTTGTAGAATCGTATTTGAGGATTACTTTTTGTCAAAAATCCACGAAAAATGACCAGACCCATTGTCATTTTGCAATGCCCGCGATCTATTCTTCCAACTGTGGTCAACATTTTCCATATAAGCCTTTATTCCTCTCCTCTGATTATTAAATGGCGATCAATAGCTCATGGGAGCAATTATCTAATATGATCGACACGTTGAAGATAAGATGAGAGTTTTTTAGAGCATGAACCATCTATGATATATACCTTACCTTCTTTAAACATTTTATTCCACTGAAGTAACACATTCCTTAAACGGGAGAATTCCTTTTTTAAGGCATTTTACAACAAATGAAATATTTATGTCACAATAATTGCTTTGTGCAAACGAATGTTACCGCATAATTTTTATTCAATTACATTTGCTATTTTGGAAAAAGGATACAGTTAAAATTCATGTCTCATTAAAAATAAATTTATTTACATATGATAAAATGAAACAAATTCTTGACTGTTGCCATATGTTTAAAGAAGTTGTAAAATGTTTGATAAATAATTTGAAGACTGTATCTACTATAGATGTATTTTAAATTAAGCATGCCAGATGCTTTTTGATCACAGTAGTAAGTCTCTTTAATGAGTTAGTTACAATGGTCAAAAGCCAAAGTATATGTTCTCAATTACTTCACAGTATCTGGGATAATTAGGAACATAGCGGTGTAGTTCTGAAAGTTGCTGTACTTTAGACTGGTTAATTAATGAATTTATTTGGAAAAATATGCATTGTTTCATGAGTTCTCCAAAGCATGATTATGTATTCACATAAGTTTTAAACTTGTTTTCTTTCTTTTAAAACAATTTAAAATGGAAAAAAATCAAAAAGTCAAAAAAAAAAAAATTCTCAATTATCATAACTTACCCTGCAACCTTCATCTAGAGGTTGTAAACATTTAAAGATATGTTGCTATCTTTTGAAATATATAGCTAATTTCGTATTTAAAGAAAGAAAGACGAAAAAGCAAAAGTTTTACTTACTTCTGGATATTGATTTGCTAAATTTTTATATTCACAAGGATCATCGGTGATATTGAATAGGCAGGGATTTTTGTCTGCTTGGCAACTACTATGAGCACTCTGAGGGGGTGGCTTTTGACATTTTATTCGAAGACGTTCATACGTATTGTCCGGATTTTCAGCAATCCACATTCCCGTTTCCCTCAAGATTTCTGCCACGACACTTCCATCTTTGAAAACCCATTCAAAGTTGGCTGGACTGTTGAGACCTTCGAATCCTGAAGGTCCATACCAGAAATCAAAACCAACACCAGTGGTTCCATTGACCACTTTCAGATCTCTTAGTCTAAGTGCTGATGTTCCATAAACAGGGTCTAGATTCTGCAGAATGTAAGTTCTTGGTGAGGAAGAATCTTCCAGGAGTGCGTCCCACATGTCAAAACCATCGATGGGGCCCAAATCACGAGGATCTCCCCCTGTAATTTTACAACAATATTGTGATTATAAAGAATATATTCTTTAAATAAAATCTGATTTGAGGAGATGGCGTTTTTCTCTTGAGTAACTTACATATTAAAGCAAATTGTTTTCTTATTATTGAGCTTTATATCTACAGTAATTTTCAGTTATTGAGCTTTTTATCTATAGTAGCTGTGAGATGAGCAAAGTTATCTACAATAACTTTGAGATATTGAACTTTATATCTACAGTATTTTTTTTTTGTTTTTAAAATATGCTGAGACTTTAATAATTTTCAGATATTGCCTTTTTTTTTTCTTTTTCCGAGGGCAATAAAAATTTGAGTATTCATAACGACCTTGCTCTTGTCCATAGTCTGCTCTGTTCATGCAGAGATATGACACCGTCATTTAGGGGATGTACAAGAAAATTTAAGAGAGAGAATTCTTGCTGATTCTTATTTTTCTGATTCTTTTACTTTTTAAAACTATTTTGTTTTCGTATTTATGAGAGAGAGAAAACATTTCTGGCTTGTTAAGTGTTATTCTTCGCTCGTATACGATGTACTCCAATTCAGTAACGGCAAGGAGAAAGGGTAATACAGATTTACTGACCTATAAGAAATGTTGCAGATTAAAAACTTGCATTTTCATGGCTTAACTTTCAGGACTTTAGAGCCCCTTTTTGTGCAAATCAACACCCAAACCATATTATCCTTCGATATTTTACACTTTATTCAGGAAAAAGTAAAATCTTATTAGTAAATATCTCTTCAAAAACACGAATTGCAAAAAAAGTAACGACCTACCTGCAGCTCTGTACAAAGTTGGGAGCCAGTCTGTTACGTGCATGAGCTGTTTAGCAATACGTGGTTTTTTAAGATTCAGCAATGGACTCCAGATGATTGCTGGCAAACGGATGCCACCTTCCCACGGCGTTTCCTTTTTGCCTCTCAGAGGGTAGTTGGATCCGTAACCACCATCCTTCGGATTTACTTCCCCGCCGTTGTCAGAAACGAACAAAAAAATGCTGTTCTTTAGCATATCTTTTTGGTGGAGAGCTCTGAAAACAGATCCAACGCCATCATCCAGAACTGATACAATGGCTACAAAATAGCATGGATGACATATGTAGGAGGTTTAAATTTTTGAAAAGAGTTGCCACACATTTATCAAGTTTTTATGAAATTATGCAATTAGATATAAATTATTTTATTTGTAAAGTTTGGAATGATTTAACTTCGTTTTAATTGTGAAAGTATAAATCAATTTCTTTAAACAATGTTAAATTAAATCGATTTGGATTATATTTAGACGAATAAATAATCCTTATACTCTGTCGAATTAAATAATACTAATTTTATTTGACATGCAGTGCTTAATAGGTGGATTACAGAAGGTATCAAAATAAACAATTAAAAATCACATATTAATTAAAATTAGAAATAAAAAGTTTGAGAAAAAAAAGCACAATGTATGAATATTTTTAGTTTAGTAGATTTAAAAATTTTTTTAAAAAGAATAAATTTTTCTAAATACACTATATAACAATAAGTATTTGGACACCCATGCAAATGAGAATATCTGAGGTCTTGATCTACGTCACGCCTTCTGTGCTTAAATATCTTCTAGGAAACAGCATTCGCATCAGTCGCATGCAAGATGCCACGAAATTCAAAGTTGCCTGACTTCCAGAAAGGTGTAATTGTCGGATATCATAGAAATGGCCAATCCTTAAGGGACATGTTAAGTGAGTTAAACATTCCAAGATTAACAATGTGGAATGTTTTATGATTAAGAAGTGAGAGGCGATTGTATAAATGTGCTTCTATCCGGCAGACCCACGATACTAAAGGACAGAGACCGACGAGTGATGTGCAAAAAATTGAGAAAAGCCCCACCAAGCCGATGGCCCACATACTCCATGAGTTCCAATAAGCATCCGGGAGTACTGTTTCGATAACTACCATCCACAAGGGAGCATATTTCCTTGGTTTCCATGGTCATGCTGCTGCCCATAAGTCTTTGATTACAAAATCCAGTCACGCTGATCGGTACAGGTGGGACAAGGCTCCCCGAAATTGGACCATAGAGTGAAAACCGATTCTCTGGAGTGATGAATCAAGGTTTCGTCGCTACCAGTAGAATGTCTTTTCCTGGGTTTGGCTTATGGAGAATACCTCTTGACAGAATACATTGTGCCTACAGTAAAGTTTGGCGAAGGTGGAATTACAGTCTGGGGGATTTTTCTCGTATTATGGACTGGGACCCTTGATCCCAATTTATGGTAAGCTCAACTTTGACTCTTATTCCACTATTCCAGACACAATATGCTTCTTTCGATGTGGTAGTTTTACGGGATGGATCATTTTTATTTCCCGGATGACAACGCCTCTTGTCATGTTGCGAGGCGCACAATGGATTGGTATGATGACAATGGAATGAATCGACTGAACTGGCCTGCCCAAAGTCGAAACTTAAATCCTATAAAAAACCGTCGTCCAAAATCGGTGAAAGAACTTGCTTTTCTTTTCCAAGCCGAGGGAAGAAAATACCACTGTTTACATGTGGAAAGCATGCCCCAGGTGGAGGCTCCGCCAACTATTGAATGTATATATATATATATATATATATATATATATATATATA
>JAPMOR010099572.1:0-20453 GCA_026543865.1 Argiope aurantia
GGAAATAATTTCTGTTGCAAATTCAAAAAAGAAAAAATAAATTAAAAAAATATTTAACAAATTGTGATATGTATATGACGATTCAAATGGGGAAAAAATCTATTAATATCGAATGATAATTTAAAAAAATATTTTTTAATATTTATACAAATATTTACATTTTAAATACTTAAAAAAATTGTTAAATGGAAAATTAAGTTTTAAAGTATTTTCAGAAATTAATTTGGAGTGATTTAATACTAAAGATATTTATTACAGGCATTAAAATTATAATTTAAAAGAAATGAAAAACCCTTGAAAATTTACCTCTGCTAAATTTTGGATATCTTCATTACGCAAAACAAGATTTTCAATCATCAAGATTTTCAAAGCTTTAGAAGTGTGCAATAATTGAGATACACATTTACAAATGTCTGTTATATTCTTTGCTGTACAGCCATAGGGAACGGGAAAGAATAATTTACTATTTTTCTTCTTTTTCTCTGCTGCAAAATATTTTCCAATATCAAAATAATATTTCATCTGCATGCAGAATAAATGAAAAACATGAAAATTACCATGATTAAAATGAATGAAAATAAATAAAACCATTCTTACACATTTCTTTATATTCTGCTATAGGAAAATTAGACCAGAACCATACTTTTGTCAGACTCTGATCAACATTCAGAGCTGAAAGCAAAAATGGCCAATGTTCTCTGCGAATATTTTCAACTGGGAAATATAATTCTTTTCCTTTTAAATTTTTTAATATACTTTTTAGAGGACAAACCTTTGATTTTAAACATAAATAACTGTAATGGGTCCAAAAATCAACTGGGCAATCTTCAGGCATCTTGGAAAATTTTGAATTCAAAAATTCTAAAAGAGAAAAGCATTCTTAATAAAACTAAAATAAAATAGTAATTTATTATTTATAAATTTACAATTTTTAATTACTGCTTATTATTTTATTTTATTTTATGCTATTTTCAGTTACTTTTTAAGTAGTTTTTCTTGAACGATAATCTTTCTTTAAGACTAAAACTAGATTTTTGAAACAATACTGAAACTGCGACCATGCATAAAAACAAAACTTTTTCCAAACAAAAATTCTTACATACGATAATGCACATTTAAATCACTGAATATGATTAATTAATAACCTATAAAAATAACTTATAAATTAATACAGTTACTAAATCACATATTTCAATTTTCACTTAACAATATTTTATTTTATTAATTTTGTTAAATTTAATTTGTTTTATGAAACTAATATTAGTAATCAATGGTTGATACCATGTTTATAAAACAATCTAGATTCAAATATTTACATTGATCATCACAACATTCTAAGTATGATTATCTGATGAAAATGTTGATATGAATTGAAAATCATTTAAAAACAACAAATACACACAAAAATGTAAAAAAACAAACTTTGATGAAATAATATATTTTTTACGATTACTAACAACTAAGACGAATGGAAGAATAGAACAAGTGATAGGCAAAAAATTCTGTTGAAAAAATATAATAACTATAAAGTAACTTTCAGAGAAAATCCGGAATAATAAATTTTACGAAGTTTTCATTTCATAAAAATTGTGAAACAAAGGTTTACCTTATTGATTTAATAAAATGAATTTAATCACCAAATACCTAAAAGTTCGCGCGAAATGTTCGAATATCAAAATAAACAATTGATACCGTTACGGTAACGATTAAATCTCAGTGAAAAGTACTTTCGGTTTCGATATTTCAGGCGATGTAAAAGCATTTGAGTGTAAAAATAATCTCTTGTTGAAAATTTATTTTTCCTAAGCACTTTTCTTCTTTTTTCTTTCTATAAAGGATACTAAAAGGCCTTTTTATTATATTTCTGTAGAGAAATTTGTTAATCAGGAATCTGATTAGAATTAAACAATATTTAAAGACTAATTAGATGCACATAATAAGGAATAAACAACATTAGGAATTTTAATTAGATGACTTATGCTTACTACATACATATTTGCTTGGATTCTGCTTGTTCCTCTAAGCTTTTGTGACACATCAGGAAGGTAAGATTTCACGTGCTCAAAGTTATGAAGGATCATCCGTGAAATTAGGTCTGAAGCTGAAATTCGATAATCACTGCACAGCAACTCTCAGTTTAGTTATATTAACGTCCCATTTGAAGCAACACTTGGGCTATTTTGGGACGGACCTCGTAATTTTAACCGTGGTCAGATGACGGGGACGACACCTGAGCTAGCACCCCCCTCTCCACACCACACCAGCGGGAGGACGTTTGGTCAGGACGGATTTAACGTGCAACAGACCCCCTTACACGACGGTTCTTCGGTGGAATCGGGTCTCGAACCTGAAACCCTCCGGTTCCGAAGCCGAGACCTTACCACCAAGCCACCGCGGCCTCGCAACTCTCAGAACAGTAATAGTTATGATTATCTATTTATGGATGACGAAAGAAGTAAAAATGTATGTTCTATCACATTCTATATTATATGAAATGGAATCATATTACAGCATATTATATGAAAAAAATTACATTCTATGAAGCAATTTATTTTCCTCATATAAATTGCTTCACAGAATGTAAAATTGAACAAATTCAAAAAGCTTGTTAATTTTTATCATTTTTTATCATTAATTTATTCGAAAAAATCGCAGTATTTTTTAAAAACCTTTTTATATGCTAAGCATATAAAGTATTATGAAGCAAATTTGATTTCGAGATTTTGACGGGTTGCCACATTTTAGATTTATTGAAAAAAAAAGAAAAAGCATCTTTTGAAGTTATGTTTATTTGAAGTTCTATGTCTTGAAGTTATATCTGAGCAATTAAAAATTGAAAAATACTAGACAATAAAATTATCAAGTGGTCTTTACAGTCTAGTTGTACGCCTATCTTGAATTTTAACTATTCCTTGAAAGGAACATCTCTAAATCACAAATCAATCGGCTAGATGAATGAAATATGGTACAGGATTTTAATCATGAAAGTCAAAATCTAATCTAAATCAGTCGAATGGTTTTTCTCTATCGGTCTTTGTGTGTGTGTGTGTGTGTGTATGGGAGGATGATAATTAAAAGATGCAATAAATTGAAAATGAAATTTGATTATAGTCCTAACATCTAAATTTTAAATTTGTATCAATTTTTGAGCCTAATCAATCAAAGAAAGGTGGTACAAAATTGACATTCCATTCTCACTTTCAGGCAGCGAAATTGGAAACGCAAACCCCCATATTATGAAGCATAAGATATAGTCGAAGTGAAAATATTCGTGCTTGTTTTATTTTTCATAACGTGAAATGCTCAGAGTGACAAATTTAAAAATTATAATACGAAATAAAAATATGTAATACTTTTACGAAGTTTCGATATCTATCAGTACCAAAAGAAATCTATCAGTACTTTTAAAGTACTAAAAGAAAGATAGAAAAATGATGTTAATAAATTTCGAATATGAGATATTTTCATAATAATAAATGTCAAAATTTTAATTGTTTTAAAAGAATTAAAGTATACAAAGGCTCTTTATGTAGTATATTGCCTTTATCATAAAAAGATAGGTTTTTTTTTTAAGTACGGGAATATGTTCATACTCGCTTTGGTTTGAAGTTGGTTTTTATATATAAATGCATTTTTTACTTTCTTGTACATGCAAAAAAAAGTATTAATAGTCAAGAAGTCATTTTTGAAGTCCTAATGAATCTCAAAAGTTCAGACCTTTTTCAATCTCTACTCCTCCTTCCCAAGACTCCTTTGAAATTGTGTCTAGGTGCGAGTAAAAGTCATGATTTAAAAAAAAAAATACCTTGCATTGAATTATATGAGTGAAATATAATACTTTTATGCAAAGATTGTGGTTGTGTGTCTAGTTCAACTCGCGTAAAAACAGACTGTCAAGCGAAAAAAGTACTTAATAGATATTCAATTTTCTTCCATGTAACTATGGAAATAGACGAAGGACCATTATCTACATAGTTTCTTTTAATATACAATAATTATTCATATTACATGAAAAGGCTGTATTGTCTTGCAATGTGAGTTGAAATGAAATTCACGTCGAGGTAAAATATTGGTGTATTTTTGACTTCGCATTTATTCAACCATACATGTATTCATACATACATATATTGAGAGAACCTCAGATATAAAGATGAGAATCTGTCGGTCTAGTGATATATCGGTATAGTGATATATCGCAACTGAGGATTGGGTAAAATTCCATAAACGACATACTTTCTATGGGAAAGTTTGAATCATAATCGGATGGTAGACATTTGAATTCAATCTTGGTTTTTCTTGTTTCTTGTACTCCTGCGTCCCCACCCCCATTATCATTTTGTTTTCTTAGGCGGGAAATGGATTATTCGCACGTTATCGTAATTCCAAAATCTATTGAAAAAATATTAAATACAAAAAAAAAGAACTCTCTACAGCAGTTATTCTCCTTATCAAGCAATATTGTCCTTTCAGAGGGTTAGCCACCGTAAAAGATTTTTATTTTTGACAACATTTTTATTATTTATTTGACAACATTTATTATTTATTTGACAACATTTATTTATTTGACAACATTATTTTGACAAGATTTTTATTTTTTCAACAAATTTCTTAAAACAAGTTCTAATTCATTATTTCTGACACAAAGAATGCTAAGACGTATCTATGGAAAAAAATTCGTGAGTTTGTTTAATATTTTTTCTCATGTTAATTTTTTTGTTCCTTTTTTTCCTTGCAAAAAATAAAAACATTATTTTTGCTTTGATCTTTTGATCACTGCTATACATCATTAACTAACAGACAGGCAGCTCGGACAATACTATATATACAATAGCATATTTAGGAAGTATTATTACTTGTCTAATTTAGATTTTTAATTGGTAAAGAAAGTTACAAATCTATCTTTCGATAATGTGTAACAATATGAAGGAATTTGTAGCATGTAATAAAGTGTGAAAAAGGAATGTGTAACAATATCCGTTTTCGCAAACGTTGGTGGAATTAATGATTATGATGTTCGTTATTTGTGTTCTAAGGACAGATAGGCAGATTCCTCTAACCATTATCGGTGATCTAATAGAAGTCAAATAGAAAAGCCAACTTGAACAACATTAAGATGTAAAAAGGCTGTATTTGTAACAAAAATGATTTGGTCCATACTTAGTAATTTAGGTTGCTTAAATTCTCTCTCCGATAGTGGGTTAAGTTCACTCTTCTCTTCACTATGAAAAAGGGGACGACTGCTTTCAATTTGATCTCAAGTATTTTTTTAAAAAAAATTATATATATACCAAATTTCCAAATATGTAGTTTTCGAATTTTGTTAAATCTGAGAATTGGAGATTCATCACATTTTTTTGGAAAATAAAATAATTTTTCTTTCATATATTTCTTATTCAAAAAAAACAACAAAGAAACAAAAAAGTGGGAGCCGTAATTTGATACTTCAGATTTTGATGAATCTACACGTTTCAGATCTCTCCCGCGTTCGAAAAACATATTTTTGGAATTATTATTGTCTGTCCGAGGACAAGATATCTCAGAAACGTTTTGAGCTAGACAAATTAAATTTGTAATACGATCTTTATACCAACTTTGCAGATTTATATAAAATTTTCTGTGAAATCCATTTACAGGAAGTTTGTCTATCTGGCTATCCGAGAACAAGAATATATGATAACTGGGAAATGAAGAATTAGATACATAAAATTTCGCGCACAGATTTAGAATATAAAGAGTAAATCAGAGTTAAGTTTTGCGCCTGCCTTTCAAAAGGTTGACTGTCTGTTGATCTGTACTTAAGCATGCATGCAACACAAAACCTCAAAAATGATCCGATTGTAATTTTAAGTCAATTTTCTTTTTATTAGGTCGGAACAAGGTACCCAAAGGG
This sequence comes from Argiope aurantia, assembly GCA_026543865.1. Lineage (NCBI taxonomy): Eukaryota > Metazoa > Arthropoda > Arachnida > Araneae > Araneidae > Argiope > Argiope aurantia. The sequence goes on from JAPMOR010099572.1 coordinate 5,891, forward strand.
CATACTAGATTTTTTTCACTGTTCTATGAAGTACTGAAAGCTCATACATGTAGCTCTTAAAATATTAATTTGAGCTTTCGAGGTATTCATAACTTTGCCTAAGGTCCAAAATTTTATACGAGGAGGGAGGAAGAGGATACCTTTATTTGAAAATATGTGAAAAAGTGTAAAGGAAGAAGGACAGTACATCAGCTGGGTACAGACAGTTACTTCAGAAGTTGTTGTTGGAAAATATCAAAATTATAAAATGGAAAAAAAGCAACTACAATTATCATTAAAAAGATGTATTTTTGTATACCTTTGTAAGATTTTTATAATCATTTGAAAATTTTCAATTTCTTAACACTCGGCAAGGCTGATTTTGTTCATGAACTAAAATGGGCTTTATTATGCGAAATTATGCAAAAAGATAGAATGCAGAACATATCCTATATTAAAAATTAATAAAGGTACCTTGAATCATAATAAATCTTGACAATCTACAAAAATGTGGTTTACTGAATTAAAAAAAAAAGTTCTCTATTTTTTTATTTTCTCGTATACGAAGTGCAGAAGAAGTTGCAATCGTCAAAAAATTCGAACTCGAGATTTTGACGGATTTCTACATTTGAGTCTCCTTACATCTGAATGCATTATCTCCCTAGGTTTCGAAAAGCACATTTTTGAGCATTATGTCATAGTTGCATAGCTGAAATTAGGTATATGAACTTAAGGCCAAGTGTGTATATTTCTATCAAATTTTGAAAGGAATCCATTCACAGAAAGTCTGTCTGGCTGTCCGATCACAAGTGAACTTTATAACTATAAAATATAGTGAACTAGGTATATGAAATTTTGTACACAGAATTGGCATCTAAAGTAAAGATTCTTATCAAATTTTGAACCAAATCTGTGAAACAGTCAATCTTCTATATGTCTGTACTTTTTCATGTATGTAAACGAAAAACCCATAAACTTAATGACTTAAATCAAGGAAATTCAGTATATTATTTTGTGACTAAACTGTGGTTTTGTATTAAATTTTGGTGTTAATCAATCGGCAAAAAAAGAGGTCCAAAATACATATTCTCGAGTAAAATATGCTAGTTTCATGCTAATGATTCGTATTACCTAACTATCATTCACTAATACAATTCTAGACATTTGCAGTCTTTTCTAAAGTCCACAATTTTATGCGGATAAAGGGGATAAGGAGAGTATGCGAGAACGTTTCGGAGAGACCATTCCCAAATATTAGAAACTTCTTTTTGCTTCTATCTTTTAAAGTAATATGCAATAACAGCATACCTGGGGATAATTTTTTTTGAAAATAGTGTTCAGTCAGCTCACTCAATTCGCGTCCCGAATCATTTCACAGAATATGATAACGATTAGTAAAATAGTATATCCTTTTAATGCATGTGCGGTGAAAGCTTATAAGGCAATTAACAGCTACACTACACGAGCAATTGCTTTGGTATTGTGGTCATGTTACTGGGCTGCGAACCACAAGGTCCCAGATTTTATCCCTGCTCATCACAAACCGCTACATTGGTGACCTCGGACGATGAATCTTCAACCTTCGTACAACTGTTGCGGCGCCATCTACCCGCAACCGAAGTTGACGCAGCAACAGTGTCAGCAACCACTCACCCACACACGCTCGCCATAACGCTTGGCGTTACTCAGATGGGTACAGGCGCATTAGAATCAACATCTAAGACATCACCACTTAACAGTCATATCGTTTGTCTCACCTCCGACTACTGGACGGAGAGTCTGTGGTGAGAGCTTATAAGCCAGTTAACAGCTACGCTCCCCGAGCAATTGCTTTAGTATTGTGGTTATGTTATTCGGCTGCGAACCACAAGGTCCCTGGTTCTATCCTCACTCGTACCAACCCGCTACACATGCATTGAGAACAGGTTCCTAAGATATGGGTATTGGCAAGATCTTGAATGTATGTGCATCAGTTCAATATTTTCAAAACTCTGATATGGGCTTGATATTGTCCTTAAATCACACATTGGAAATATTTTTTGTAAAACTATATTTGACAATAAGGGCTTTTTTTTTTCTTTTCGTTACAAAATTCATTTTGGGACTATAAAACCTTTTCCGGAATCAATGTTTGCGTTTCGTTTTCAAATTGCTATTCGTTTCTGAAAAAAAAAAAAATCAATGTTCATATGTTCATATGATGAAGTAGGTTGCAATGTTTGAAAGTTTAATAAACTCATGGTTTAAGGGATATAAAAAAGGGCACACTGTGAAAAGTATAAAAATTTAATACTTTTCCAAAATAAAAAAAATCACGAACATAAATTTTCCCCGGAAACAGCCTTTTGTTAACATATGAATCATTACTCTTTCTTCCATCAACAAAATAATTTTTTACTGCAACCAGGTGAAATATAAATGCCAAGCAAAAAGTCCTTTAAATTTTCTAACAAACTTTATAACAGAAAAGTATTTATTCTTTTGTTATTTTTTTTCAATTGAATAATCTGCTAGCTTGTATGTAAATACATGAACGAGTTCAAACAATGAAACAACATGCGTCATCGAATCAGCTCTCTATATGACACCAAAGTGGCGCATTCGGATCATCCGTTCTTTTCGAATGCAAATGCTGGATGCGACATACTTTTCTCCACAATCGTCCTTCATTATTTTCATTGGCAAACAGAATTCGGAGTTGTGAACGAAATGGTGAAACGTGATAGAAAAAAAAACTTTTATTCGAAAATCGAAATGGGTTAGTAGAGTGAACTCGCCATTGTTGAAAATCAAAGGATCATTCAGTATATTGTAACACATTAGGATTTTAAAAAAAGACCCCGTTTAAAGTAATACGATACAATCTGATTGTAATCGAATTGGATGCATGTTGCTTTTTTTTATTAAAAGAGACCAGGCGATGATGAACTTTGGTATCTTGTTCTCTTCCAAAAAAATTGATAAAATTATTTAATAATTCTGGCAATAAAAAAAGCCATCGAAAATTTAATGCATTTCTAATTTAATTGAAATGTTAATAAATTATTTTATGTTAGCATTTTAATTTTATTAAAATTGGGGCTACTTTAATTAGTATGATTATGATTTCGTGGCATTTATGTGCGTACTTAATATTATTTAAGCAGATATTTAACGTTTATAAGCAACATAATAAATCTCCGGGAAGGTTTCTCCCAAAACTTTCTTGCATATTTTCTAATAAAAGTGTTTTTCATTCACCAACTCCCTACATAAAATTGTAAATCATGGGAAAACGCCATGAAGTGAACAAATGGTCAGATTTTTATTTTCACAGTTCCACTCTCGAGATCTGTTAAAATAACTCCCTTTCCAGATTTCGGGGGCTGCTCCAAAGCTGTGTGAAGTGTGCGACCCTTAGAACTACTTGCTATTTAATAATTTGAATGCGATCTTTGTCATATGACAGTTTGGCGTTGGTTGCCTTATTTTCTTCAAGACGATTAATGTATAAATCTAAAATCGCACATTTTTGTAGAAAAACGATAATCAAATTTCCAAAACTCAATTGGTTTTAGTCGCAAAAAAGTGAAACATTTTTTTAAAATTTGAAATATTAATGTCTCAAGTATATTGTATTAAATATGATCTTATAGGACAGAGAATCTATATAAAAGATACGATATTCATAATTCATCGGAACGTTTATTGATTCAAACTGAATAAATATAATTATTTGCTTCATTTATACCCTTTTTTATTAGATGTATATGCCTATTAACGTTTTGGAAATCAGCTGGTAGGCCCTGATTAAAATAACAACCTTGCATGTTGTTGTTTCTTATGGCACTTGCCATGGACAAGCCCGCTGTTACGAAGACAGCGATTTTAAGCCGGGAGGGGGTGCGTCTCTTGTTTTTTTTAGTAGCGCCAACTAGGGTCGAGAGTACGACTTTGCTACTCGCGTATCACTCCTTTGCTTGCACGACCTTTTTTTACAGGAAGGAACATTCACATATCTCACAGAAAGAACAACCAAGGCCAAACTGGGAATCAAACCCAGGACGCCCTGATCACGGGGAAGACGCGCTACTCCTATGCCAGGACTGCGGCACTACCCGATATGCTTTAAATAAGCTAAATTATTGAATTAATAATATAGACATTTAAAAAGGTCAGAGATAATTTTTTTCGTGTATTTAATTTTTCCAGGAAAATATAACTTTTAATATTTATTTCATTTCATTCAGATATATGTTGAACATTATACTTTTCTATGTTTAGTTTACAGTAAAGATTAACGTAATCGTTTAATTTGAGCTTTTTTTTTATCATAATGGCAACATCTTGATAAAACTAATTATCTCCCTGTACAGGTAAAGCGTCCGTAATTAAATTTTTAATTTTTTTTTTGCGAAATAAATTATTAAACCAGAAGGAGTGGTCTCCCCAAAACGTTCTAGCATATTCTATAATACACTTATCATACCAGGGAGCATCTTGCATGGCACTAATGTATAATAGCTACACAATATTGACTTTTGCTATAAATTTGGCATATTTACTCTATCGTGATCTTTGGCGAGTTTTTCGGCGATTAATCTTCCGAATATCTGAAAATCGAATTTGTGCTTTCAATGCGTTTTCTTCAACCGATTGAAACAAAAATTTGACACAAAACTACAATTGTAGTCACAAAATCTCTTACCAAATTTGATATATTTAAATCTTTGCATTTTTGAATTACCTCGCTCACATGTTTCTGAAAGTAGGACAGGCAGACAATCAACCCCTCTTCGGAACTGGCTCTAACTTTTATAAATTTCTACACTATACATGTTAAGTCTGTGTAAATTCTATCTATATAGCTCTTTTCTTTTTATATTTATCGTATTAACTTATATTCGAGGAGTCGGATTGATGGTTTTCTTCTGAACAAATTTTACTCAAAATTTGAGAGGAGTTCGCCAATTTGTTGTTCGCCAATTTGTTGTATACCAAATTCCAATAATCTCATCTTTGTCACGGACTGATAGACAGACCTTTACCAAAAATGTGTTTCTCGAACTCAGGGAGGTCTAAAACGTGGAGATTCGTCAAAATCTCGAGTTCGAATTTTTTGACGATTACTATTCCTTCTCTATACTACGTATACGAGAAAGTAAAAATAATGTAAAATTTAAAAAAAAAATTATTAAAAATAGAACTTAATTTATAGATTAAAACATCGGTGTCATTGAAAAGAGAATTCCTTTTCAACTTTAATTTGGATGTAAAAATAAGTTTTTAGCTTTGATAACTTCCGAAGTTATCACGGAAAACAACCAAAATTCAGCTAAACTGTCAATTAATTAAAATTGCAATTAAAAATATAAAAAATTCACTCTGAGTACGTATGCGTCAAATTTGATACTGTTTGGTCTGGCCTGTGGAACGCCAACACACACACACACACACACACACACACACACACATCTCTATTATATGTGCAGATTAATTTCAGTAGCCACTTCTAAAATTTGAATTGCCGAATTATTAAAATTTTGGCATCCGATTTTGGCGACATGTAGGAAAGTGTCATTTATAAATTATATATGACGATTTTAGAAATAAAAACGTGCAGGATAAATATTCTCTGTAAGTAAATTTAGAGTTGACAAATCAAATTCTGCTCTTACATGCTTTTTTCTTTTGTTGTTGATTATTCATTTGTCAGTTTCACACCGATGGTGAAATTTGCAATGCATAGTCTAAATTTCTGACAAAACAGCAGCAAAAAAGTGTCTGAACAGAGGATCCATTTCTAATAAATGTTACCAGACAAAGGAAAAAAAAAGACAGTTTTGTTTTGCTTGATACCCAAACGTATTACAATACTTAATTAAAATACCATGCGTATTCATTCGAACTTCATTGCATATCCGCCAGTTGTCATTTCACTGCTCATTCAACATTACACAAGCCCTTTGAACAAAAGCGTCCACAACACTTTCACAGCAGATCATGAATATGAATATTCCCTAATACAGGATGGGTGCATTCAACCCTGCATAACCGAACCTGTGTCAATCTGTTCACCAAAGTGAAGGACACGCTTGTCCAGAATTGCCGTTATGACGAAAAACCACCCCTTTGGGAATTCGAATCTACGAGCCCCAAAACGAGCAGCATTTCACCATATGGGGTTTCCGTAGGAATCAGCGTTTTGTTCATCGTCTCGTGAAATAAAAGAAAACAACAAAGCACGTCCGGGTTGTCGAGTCACGCCTGTATCACTGATTTTTCTGATTCTCGGTGTGAAATGTCAGAGACCTTTTGGGGCGAAGCGACGACCTTCCATATGGTGGATATTTTCTTTCCGTTCTTTCCTTTTTTTTTTTTTTTTTTACTGTCACTAAATGTAAATGAGATGTTTTTACTCGTCGAGAGCTGAAATTTGAAAGTTATTTCTAAAAGCGCGATGAAAACAAAAGTAAACGAGGAGCAAAAAAATGAAAGTAAATATAGGGAATTCAATTTTTCGATGGTAAAAGAGTGCGCAATTTTACATTTATATTATTTAATCGTCCCTACCTCTATTGAATAAAATTCATTAAAAATATCATTATTTATTTTCCAAAACACATAGATGGTCATCTTCACGTCCAAATTACGTACAAAAAGAAGAGCACTATACTTATAAATATACTATATTTATTTTTATAAATATACTATATTTATTTTTATAAATATACTTATATTTATATTTGTTATATTATTTATTATATTTATATTTATAAATATAAATATAACCATCTTTGAGTACCAATTGGTTTTTAGGGTTTATTTTATGCGAAAATTTTTTGTTTAAATCTTTTATCCACAAGTTAGTGTCAATGGTAGGGTCATGAAAGTATTTTTAAATTTAAAATTTCGATATACATTTTATTATTTAATTTAAGAAGTCTTACACTTATTTGTTTCACTGCAATATTTATGTACTTGTCAAAATTCTTCCTATCTGTAATCTTATCTAAAATTTGTGCTTTTAAACTGAAACAAAAAATTATTAAACTTCAAATTAACCAACTAACTTACTTGTTGAATCGAAAAGTGTATCTAAAATATATGAGAATCATAAATAAAAGCACTAAACCCTAGATATTTAATACCCGTATATGTTTCATAATTTTATCATATCTTAAGAGAATTTTCTTTGACATATTTTAAAAAAAAATCTAGAGTTCTACATTAAAAATACACAATCTTAGACTAAAGGAAAGATAACATATTTTTATGTATTTAAGGTGTACGTACACATTAGAAGATTTTTAAAAAAAATGTAACTTGTAACTTGTAAAATGTAAAATGTAACTTGTTCAGTTTTTTTACAGTAGGTCATTAATATATGTTTAAACTCATTTCAGTGAGAAAAAACCATATTATACTAATTATTTAATTAAATAATATTTAATGAGGTAATTAGCATATTTTTTGAAACCTGATATCTTAAATTCTAATTTGTACAGACACACAATTCTAGTTGGAAATTATGCCTAAATTATTCTTCATATTGTCTGCCTCCATCAAGCTATAAAAATATATATAGTTTTTTTAACAATCTTTTCATCAACGATGAATAGAAAAAGCGAGATTTTTTGTGTAATTTCAACTTTTAAATAGCTATTAAAAATGTATTTCTATAAATATAACTTTGATTGAGGCACAAAACATATACTGTTTCATACAGATGATTTTGATATATAAATAATTGCATTTGGTTTATTTCTTGTTCAGTTATGATTGTTTGAATGAAGCAACATATTGGAAAAATATCATTCTTCATAAAATGAATTAAAAAAAAAACCGAAGCTAGAGTTTTTAGTGAAAGTACGTCAAGAAAAATAATTATAACTCGAGAAATATTCCGAATATTGACAACATCTTGGTATCGTTTGAAAGATAAAGGATCAGAGAACATTTTGAAGCAATAAAAAAATATTTGATATTTCGAACGATTTTCGAAGTTTTAAGTGTGTACGTACACCTTAATTGTATTGCAGAGAAGGTTAGTAGTTTTTAAAAGAGGAATAAACTATTAAAAATAATTAAAGCTGTTACGAATTTCCACGTTTGAGACTGAACAACACATTTTTGGAATTTTGTCTTCCTGTCCGTAAGAGAATTCTGCAACGCCTTTGAGCGATACGGATAAATTATAGTATGTTGCCTTTACACCAAAATTTGTAAGTTTCTTCCATATTTTATTCAAAATACAGGAAGTCTGTCTGTCCGAGTGCAAGTGAACGAGGTGACTACAAAACATAAAGAGGTAGATAAATGAAATTTGGTACGCAATATTTGAATTTAAAATATAGAATCGTGTAAAATTTTGAACCAGTGCCATTAAATGGTAAACCGCCCTTTCGTTTCCAAGCATGTAAAATGATAACTAAAAAATGTAGCAATTTAATTGAAATTTGGTATGTGATCTTGTTATTAAAGTTTTGCTTCAAATTTTGATTTCAATCTGTCAAAAGGTGTCCAAAATGCGTATTCGGTTTCCTTGACAAAGCATAAAATTTTGAAGTGCGAGACTCTGGAAATAAAAATCTGAGTACTCAAAGCATTCTCGTTCTTGCCCAAAGTTCAAAATTTTATTCGGAGGAAGGTGCGAAAATAGCACATTTATTAGAGAGTGTGCGAGACAATTAAGGTGAGACCTTCCCATAGGTTGATACGTCATAAATGACGTCATAATGACTGTGCAAAAGAGAGGGAGAGAGAGAGAGAGAGAGATTATAAAATTAAGTCATTTTTATGAGCCGTTTTTTCAAATGTTTTTTTTTTTTTAAGTGAACGATAAAAACTGCACGGCAGATAAATCAATACCATTAAAAAGACATCGCCTTTAATTTCACAATAGTGCAAAAAAATCACTTTTATATAATTTATTTTCTGAAATCATTGCTATAAAACACTCAAACTTCGTTTTTTTAAATTAATTAAAATTCTAATTAAAATTTCAAAAAAAATATTATTTCCAGATTTTTGAAGTATATTTGTGCCAAACTTTACTGCTATATATACATCAAACACTATGAAATGTACATTGGCAAAACAAACATACACATTCTGGCACACACACACTTGTTCTTTTATTATTAGTAGAAATATAGATTGAAGCCTGATTCATAATTAAATGTTGCCACGCAAAATTTATTGTCTATAAATGAAGATGTGTTAATTTAAAAGACAATTGGTGGAAATTCTATAAATGTTTGTTCTATGAAAACGAATGTGTCCTTGTGGAAAGTAAACACGGGGCAATCTGATTATGTAGCCATTTCTTATTGTACATAGTGTATGCTCTGGCTAATGAAATGGTGATTAATTTCTTCAGACTCACATATACAAGCACACACTTACACACTTTTTTATTATTAGTAGAGAATTCTTCAAATTTTCATTGTTCTACGAAAAATGTTTTTCTTTAAACGATTCTTAAACGAGATTGTTTTAAGTCACCAATCTTAACAGAAAGACTTGAAAAGTGGGCGGGAGAATTCAAGAAACGCCCATTTTTATTCTGTCAGTGAATTCGAAGATTTTATGAATTGACTTGTGACTTTCAGTCCTGTTTCCAGGTAATGTGTCTTACAGCTGTCTCTGTCAGTAAACTGAAGCACAGCAAATGCTCTGCTTTTTTCTAAACTATTGACACTTTCATTGTCAAAACCACTTCTCAAATGCTGTTTATCTGATCTTTTCATTCTTGAATTACCAAGTTAACATACACTCGGACAGACGAGCAGAAACACAGTCTTCTCTGGGGCGAATTTACGCCTAGGTGAAACAGGCAGTTGCTTCAAGTTACTAGGATGATAGGGACATATAGCAGATAGATTTAAAAAATCGGTATTTTAGTTACCAAATAAAGTTTGAAGAAAGCACAAATTGAATGAATGATAAGATATTAGAGTTCTGTTAACATCAATAAGTCCGGTTCCTACATATTTTATTGCGTCAATTTAATTATTAGAATATTTATAAATCAGATAATCTGTTTTAATAATATGAAGTACAAACTTAGATGTTATGGCATTATGGAATCATAATAAATAAATTAAAATAAATGCATATTCAAAAAGTTAATAAAATATATTAACATAAAATAAATCATTTACATGTCATAATTACCGAAATATCAACTTAAATTAACCAATTCATTTAAAAAAAAAGGGGGGCTATGCAAGTCTAAGAAAGAACTGAAAGATGTCTAAATCTGTCAGTGAGTTTATCCTACGATTCAATCCAAAATTGGACACAGATTTATAATTTTAATGTAGATATTACGTGTTGAAATTCACTCATATATTTCGCAACAGTTTAAAATTATTGCATTCACACATGGATGAATAGACAGATGCATAAAAGGGCAATGCTTTGAGGATTTACTGGAAAATTTGATTCAGAAAGCGATTCTAGCAATAAAATCATGTGCCAAATTTAGATAAAGAGCTCACTAAGTTAAAGGAAGATTTTATTTTAACGGATTTTCTTTATTTTTTTCGTTATATTTATTACATTTTCTTTTTCGAAAGAAAAAATAAACAGTTTATTACAAATTTGTATACTAAAAATGACAACAAGAAATTTGTTACATTTGGAAACCTCTCCCAACCAACTGCATTCATTTATATTAAATTATGCTGCTTAAAGTGAAAAAAAAATTGGGAAGAGCTGTTTTGTTCTTGATTAATTTTGATATTGATTAATTTAATCCTAATTTATTTCCTAATTTTTTAGCCTAATTCAGCTCATATCAAAGTCATTCTAAAATATTCTCTTATTTCCTGATCCCATTCCACTTTTTCCTTCTAATTAATTCAACTGAAGCTTTGTAAAACCGACTGCGCCATCGGTTCCACGTGCCGAGTGAAGGGATCCCTCTGTTTCTCTTGTCAAGGTCCACAACGTGTCCGAAATTTCAATCATAATCGACACGTGTCAGGACTCTCATGTTATATAAGAACATGTATAAAATGTTCAGTTGGCCTTCATTTTTCTTTTTTCGTTCTAATTATCTGCTTACATTTCATATATATATGTGGGGGGGGATGTCAGACCGACGTTCTGATGGGGCAATTGTTCCTTCTTACTAGTGCTACTGACGGACTCGAACAGAGCTAGAGGTTTGGATGCCAGATTCGACTCTAGACGAATGGCGACTAAGAGCAGATGACTCTTAGAAAGAGTTTTAATGAGTATGACGAACCTTCACAATGATGATAACGAACTGTGTTTTTATTTTCTAACCTGTTTTTCTTTATTTTAATATCCTAGCTCTAAATTTGTAAAATCTTTTATATCAATTAAAGGTCTACAATTCTATAATCGTGTTTATTGCCGCCGGCTATTCCCCATAAATATATATTTAGATATGTTACTCAATTTTTAGACTAATTTAATTTTTTTCTATCTTGCACAGTCTTAAAAAACTATAAAAAATAAGTGAAATAAATCAGAAAATAAAGATATAGCTTATTAAATTACAGCTACTTTAGAAAAGATGAGAAGTTACAAAAAAAAAGTTACATTTTACGAATATTCGCGAATATATTTATATGATCTAGAATTGAATGTTGATAGATAAGCACACTCTACAACAACCCCGCTGTCGCAATTAGAAAATTCTTTTTAAATGGGTGCCAGGAAAACAAGCACAATTTATTTTTGTTTGTTTACATTATTAATGAAAACATAACAAAAACAATAATAACGAAAAAAAAAATTCCTGACGAGATTAAAGAAACGAAAACATGCGCGGAAAACTGCAGATGGCGAGAAGGATGAAAAGTGTTTTACAGGTGTCTATTATGCGCTGCAGTCCCCAAATATAACATGCAAATATTTTATCTTATATAACATTTTATATATTTTTTTATTTTATAGTATACAAAAAAAATATATTGCATTTTATTGTCAAAAAAATTCAATATGGAAATTCTAACGAACCAACACGATTAAAGCATTCTTAAATTTTCAATTAAAATTGTCCATATCTTAGTGAACCTGTTAACTTGGAAACTCTTTTAGTTAGAAGGATGAATTTGGTATGTGGTATTAAAATCGGATTACTGCATTTTTTTTTCAAATTTTGAATGAAATCCATGCAGATGAAATAGGTCTGTTTGGCTGTAGAGTGCAAATGAATATTATAACCGCAAAACATAAAAAAACCACACTGATAAAATTTAATGTATAGTTTTAGGATATAAATTACATATCTGTGTCAAATTTTGAATAAAATCCTTCAAAGATTCGATTTTTTGTTCTTCTGTATATTTGCATGCGCTCAAACGTGTACACTTTAAGATGCAAAAACTTAGATCAATGGAATTTGATATTTGATCTTGTTACTAAAAGTGTGGTTCTGTGTCAAATTTTGATTTTGTTGCCAAATTTAGCGAAAAAATTATGTCAAAAATACATTTTTTTCTTTGCTTTTCTTTTCCCCGAAGCATAAAACTGACATTTGTGGGATTCTGAAAATATAAATTTGAACACGCATGGCGTTCGTATTCTTATCCTGATTTGTAGTTTGCATACAGGGTAAGTCATATCACTGACTCTCCGACTCGCCCGAAGGCACAAGGATAAATAATATCGAATGACCGGACCTCCGTAACAGTAACACCGACAGGAACTGTGGTTGAGTCCCAACGGCCATCACCGGCCGCGGTACAACCCTTCCAGAAGGAAGTACGTCCCGCCATCGATGGGAGAATCTAAACCCCCCACCTTTCTGTGTACCCTCAAGGGTTTCACCATACCGGAAGCATCTCATCCTTCTTTTCTTTCTTTCTTTTTTTTTGCATACAGTGTATGTGGAAATAATACCTTTATTAGGAATTATGAGAGAAAGTTCTATCCTTCTTTGTACTTAGTTACTTTAATTATAGAATCCTGTTACAAAACACAACATTTGCATCAAAAACATAATTTTCTTGGTAAATTTTACACACATATACATACACGCAATGTTGAAAGAAAGTGAAGAAAAACTGTTATTACGACTTTACGAAAGGACATGAAAAATAAACTAAAATTTCATTATTTAACTTTTAGCAAAGGGAGAAAAACATTGCGATTAAATATTTAAAGACAATAAAAACGGTTTGAATTTCACTGCAGCAATAAAAAAAAATGTGGTTGCAAATAATAATAAAATATTCTTTAAAATTATCAAACTCAATTTTTTTTTTTAAGGAAATTATACACGATGGCTATATCAGTGTCACTAGAGAGATAGGGTTCTGAATTTTTAAAGGATATAATTTTTTTAATAAATTGTTCGCTTTCTTCAAGGATAAATGCCAACCATTCAGATTAATAAAATTCCAAATAAAATTTTGTAAAAATCGCTTTTGAGGCGAATGTTCCAATACAACAAATTATTCCTTTATCAAACTTGGCAACTCTAAATTAAACACGTGTCCTAAAGAACAACAATAGACACACATTTGATTTTTTCTCGATAAAGGATTTAAACTGTATAAATCTTATATAAATGAGTTTTTAGAAACAAGCTTATATTAGCCTACTTAAAAGCAGATATTTTATTTTGTTTATTTTCTTCATTCAGTCTTTAGTTTCTAATTCATTAGGATAGATTTTTTTAAATAAATTTTGTCACAGATTCACCGATGGGGATCTAAATATATGTAATTAAATAAAATTGACTGATGAATTGTTAAGTTAGATAGAAATATACAAATAATTCTGTAATACTATATAGGTTTAAATATGAGTGAATAGATTATATCAGTCAAAGACAGGGCATTTAAATTGGGCACACAAGCTTAGCATCTATAATGTAGATCCTTACCAAGATCTATCAAGAACAAAAACCTTGAAGTGATCGACCGTCTATCGATTTATATTTTAATATGCATGTGAACATAAAAATTCGAAAATATAACAGCTTTGGGGAATGAAATTTGGTTTACAGTTTTAGGATTTAAAGTGTAGATATTTATCAAATTTTAAACCAAATCTATCGAAGAGGTGACCGTCTGTCAGTTTTTACTTTAACATACATGTAAACACCAAAACTCAGAAGGGCTATGATTTAAATAAATGAAATTTGGTATGTGATCTTGTGAATACAACTGTTGTTCCATGTCAAATTTTGGTTTTAATTGTTTGTAAAAATACATCTTTGATACACATTCTATTTTCTGGTGCTTGTGTATTAACTACATGTCAACGATTAATAGCAGTAAAAAGATCGCGAGCTAGATACCGTAAAAATGCTAGATTTATGTTAAGGATAGATCTTTGGTAACTATTGTTTCCGCAAATAGCATGTAGTTAATATACAACTGCCGGATTTCTTTACTATACTTTGAATCAAACAATTCTCATATGTAAAAATAAAAATCTACGCACTTGTGGTGCTCACGACTTTGTCAAAAGTCCATAATTTTATGCGGAGGAAGGGAAAAATCACTTTCATTAGAAAATATGCGAGAGAGTTTTGGGGAGACAACTTCTGCAAGTTCTATTGTTATTACGGTGCATAAAAGTATTGGATTAAAATAAAAAAGATGAACCAGTTCAT